>CABFOW010006191.1:0-34560 GCA_902141385.1 Timema californicum
CACGAGTGAAGGGGTTTTGAATATTAAAAATGTGTGTTTATAAATATAAATAAAAATTGATATTGTACTTACAGGCCACTAAAACCATTTTAAATAAACACGGAAATGTATATTTGACACTTTGGGAGAGAGTTAACCAAGCTATAACTAACAAATATTGTTTGTATAGAAAAATAAATAGATTTAATACCATTAGATAATGACAGTTGCTCATGGGAATCGATATTAGAACAAAATGTTTAATTTTTAATAGAAGAAAATTGTATCAGAGTGGACGGCTATATAAATATTACATACAATTTATATAATCGTCTATCTTATAACTAAAATAGTCAAAGTTTATGTGCTTAAGGTTGTGTGTATTATATGTAGATGCAAAATCTCAAAAATTAAGAAACAGAGAAAGATTTAACTTGACAAACTTATTTAGGGAAAATTGGGGTTATGACCTCATGTTTAGTTTTAAATTATTTAATTTTTTGTGGTACTGTTGGGGTTTTAAACCAGGAGAATAATGGTTTAATTTCTTTGAATATAATTTATTGATGTGTATAGTATTTGATTGTTTCCTAGCTAACTTGATTACCATATTATTATTATTATTATTAGCACCGCGTCTTACTACCCGTTCGGGTTATACGCACTTACGCTAATGTTTAATGGTAGGGTGATTGTGAGATGANATTATTATTATTATTATTAGCACCGCGTCTTACTACCCGTTCGGGTTATACGCACTTACGATAATGTTTAATGGTGGGTGATTGTGAGATGAGATGAAGGACCTACTGTTTAACGTGGAATCCGAACCACGGTGATGGCCTGGAATTCCCCACATTCACAAGATGTCTTGTCAGAGGTGAAGGAAGGGTTTGGCAATAAGTTAAATCTTTGCCGCGACCGAGGATTGAACCCCGGCCGCCAGCACAGAAGTCTGACACCTTACCCCTAAGCCGCCAGGTCACCTTGATTACCATATAGAAAAAAAAAGTTACTAAAGAGATTATATTATCAAGTTTTTATAGTTTGGTTTGTTGTTGTAAAAATTGTTTATTTAAAAATACAATGAACATGTGACGTTCCTAATTAGTATTTGATTTAATCCTACATTTAAGTAGACGTTAGGGTCAGATTCAACCTCGTGAGTACAGAGTATGAGGAGCTACTAGGATGAAAAATTAGCAGCTCTGATCTAGAAAACTATTATAAACGACCAGAGGGTTCGTTAATATGAGCACATGAGACCCTATTTCCTCATATGTTGGCACTATCTTCATCAGCAGACGGTTCCATTAGGTCGGTACAGCTTGATTGAGGTCTGATACAATATAATTTGGTTTTGTGTATACAAACAAAAACAGATGGCTTCTTTTAAAAATCGTCAGCTAAAACCCCAAAGTAACGTCGAATATAATAGTAACGAAATTAAAAAAAAAACAATATTATANTAACTGAATGAGCTCACGGGACTTTTTCAAAATATTCATGAAAATCTGGGGAGGGGGGGATGAATTTTGATTGTATTATTTTCACTTTAGCACAATATATCCCAACCTTAAGGCATTATACACAGGGATAACACCAAAGCCAAGAAACCTGGAAGGTAAAAATTAAATAATATGTATAAAATATATAAACATATCAAAAAACGGGGATTGAACAAATGTACAATTATTGCAAGCCTTACATCTTAAAACACGTAACCAACGATTGCTCAAAAAACCAATGAAGATAGATAATTTAAACTTGGCACATTCACTTAAATAAACCTCAAGTTGTGACCATTGTTATGTATTTTCACTTATTTAAACCTCAGGGTGAACACCCGGATCATGTTTGTATATAATAATATAATGAGTACTTGATATCGTTGACTAAGTGACCAAAGATTCGAATAACTTTAAAGACTATACAACTAAAAATATAAAATTTGTCATTAGTATGCACATAGGGAAAAATATAGGGCGTGGAGGTCTAGCAGTAATGTTTTGTTACGCTTAATTGTCTAAGCACTTACATTCTGACACCTAACACAATATAGCTACTGATAGTTGTGAAAAAATAAAACTACACCATTAAACATAGCAAACGAAAATTTGGCATGGGGCTGCCTATGTATATTCCATTCACGGTAGGAATTACTCTCTGAAAGGTCTTTTTTCCTTCCAATATCCTACTATATAGTAGATTTATGGTAAGAAAAAAGGCCTTTCAGAAGTCAATTCCTACGGTGAATGGAATATAGTTTGAGTTACTCTACTATGTGCATTTTCACATGTAGCTTGATCACAACTGAGGGTTAGTCCAACATAACACCAAGGAGTATTAGCTTTAAAATGATCCAATAGATACCTATAAAAGATTTTTGACTAAGCCCCATAAATGGTTATTCAAACTTATATATTTGTATTCATTGAATAAAAATATTACACCAATTAACTACTTGAACACTGCTAGTGATAACTAAAAAAACCTATAAATGGTCAAGGTGAGTCTAAAGAATATTATCGAAGATCAGAATAACGTAATTTCTGACCGATCGTATTCACTCGAGCTGGTCAAGTTTATCATCTTTTCAATCACATCGCGTGCAGCGTATTGACAATTAATGAGGTTTGGTAGTAATAGACGCCCCACGAATCTTGATAGCACTTTGTGTTCAATGTTTTATACCAGATGTGAGTATATGTTTTCGAAATGATACCTAGGTAAAATATCATGAAATATAAGAATTTTAAAATTATTGAGGCACAACATAATATATGGTAGAAAACTATATTTATCAAGTGCGTGCATTGGATAGTTCATATGGCTTTCATTTAAAAACTCAACCTAAACTTTCTAAATACGCAAAAATATCCAAAAAGATGGCTAACAAACAAACTTAAACAATAATACTATGTTCTGAAAATTGAAAAATGACAAATGAACACGGGAATCGAACTGTGTAGCTTAGGCTTAGTACGCCAATGATTTAACCACTGAGCTATTCATGAATCTAGGAATTATATGCTGGGAGAACCATAAATGTTTGCTTATTTATATTGTGCCCAACTCCTTGGACCACCAGATCCTAGGTACTATGCTTCTGGTCCTCGCGAATTGCCACTGCCCGGTGACGTATTTCCATTTAGTCAAATCCAGGGATCATATAAGAAAAACAAACTCAATGTTATAGTGTTTTCCTCAAATTTGTTATTTTCGTATTATGCGAATAAATCCTTCGATTTCCACTCCGCATGGCCACCAACTGGTTGCGTCCAAGAGGCTAATTGAGTGGGGCTTACGATTCACTCTCCGGACTCAACACCTCCGCTACCCAGTTTTGCTGCAAGTCAACTCCTAGATCAAGTCCTCCCATAATTAAAGTGGACTCTTACTTCGAATGCTCTCTCAGTTACAGTGCCTGAGCTCGAACCACTGACCCTCCAGACCATGCTGCGCCACCCTACGCTAGCGTTGTCTAGAGGGGACGTCGCTACAGCTCGAACCACAATTGGTGCCAAACTAACTGGCACAATATACATTTTTTGATAGTGACTAACCCACAAACTATCCAACGGAACTTTTGTATAGTTTGACAACGTTCCCGCAAACATGATCGGGATAAAAAAGGTTTTTCTATAATGTTACTACGCAACTTGTGCCCTCCAAAACCCTCTAGTATAACTCACCCACAGGTAAAGAAGTTAGAATAACGTATTAAGGTCAATAATACTAACTGATTTTGGCGCAGATGACATTGTAATTATCCAGAGGAATCCCCTTATTTCAAATAATTATCCGTTAAGCTTTAAGCACGTTCAGTTTCTCGTCTGCGTCTGCTTTGAAACTACGATAAATAACAAGTAGGAAGACAGACGTAACGAACTGTTGGTGTTGACCTTGGTACCGCTTCTCTAATGGTCATCTCTTTGTAATTTGCATATTATTTAAGGGATATAATGATCATTTGGTTTCATTTCCAAGAGAGAGGACCCATAAAGTTATTTATGAGAGAGCCTTACGATTTAAAAAAATCAATTATAATATTTCATTTGTAAAAGACTCTGGTTATAATGAAACTCTGCGGACTCGGATATTTTGCTCACTATATCCTAAGTTCACAAAAACAGATTATTTAAAATCTTAAAGTAGTGGGTTAGTGACAAACAAAATAAGAGTTCAAATACAATAATTCTTTAAAGAAATCTATTAATTAATCTTAAAAACAATCAGCTACATGCTGTTATTTACTGTATACTGTTTTGGTTAATAATTTTTACAGATCCTTCTTTAGAATCTGCGCTTTTTAAACACTTGATTCCACACTAACCTTGCATCCAAAAAAAGTTAATTGAGTAGAAAAGTATATTTTTTGTGTTTCATATACCCTCTCAAAGAAAAGGATTAGTGAAAGCAATTATTAAATGGCCACAACCTGTCATTCAATATTCTTAACTACTATCGTATTAATACAACTCAAAGATGGTCTTTCTTTACTTTCCGCAGACAAAGATATTAAAACTTAAACCAGGTCAATGAGTACAGCGNTCACGTTCCGTACTTACAATCAAGCTGTGTGCTACCTAAACAAGAATTCAGGTAGAGAATCGTTGTGTTCAAGTTTAAACCACCAACAAGTTTTTTTAAAAGTATTATGATGACCTTTCCTATTGAATTTTTAATTTCTCTGTTCACTAAAACCGAAGTTAAGGATTTATTATAAACCAATTTTTTTTAACACAAATTGAAATGTATGTGATTTGGGACCAATGAATTAGGTTCGCTGTAGCCGAATGTTCACTACAACCAATTTCACTAAAATTAGAGTTGACTGTACGCCAGACATATGTCTATATATTTATAAAAGTCTGTCACCACATTCAAATATGACCTTGTAATGATACTGATTTGGACCCCTATCGTATTAAAAAATAGTCCTGGATGAAGTTCATTTTTCTTTAGAGTATTTTATGTTAAATATCCTTTCAATAATTCATCTATGGAGAATCACACGCTTTTCAAAACTAATGTCAATAGATTACACCATAAAGCTTATTTTTCTTTCAAAAATCAATTCTGTAGTGTTTACAACAAAAAAAGCAAGTGACGCTAGTTCCCTCTAACCAATAGGAAGCTAGCCTTCCCAACACATGTCACCAGTTTTTTTTCTATTAGTTGGTTTTGACACAGGTGACAAGAGGTCCAAGAGGCAAAGGGTAAGTCATAAATCATAATATATAAGTCACTTGTTCGTATGAATATCTAGCAGTAACATAGAAAAACAGTGTCGGTGACATAAATCTAGAGAAGAGTAGTAACACAAATCTACACAGTACATGGTACTCAAAACACGGAACGTGTAATGTCACATAAAAAAATCTGTAGTTCAACTAAACTGTGTCATCTAAAGTTATATCTTCAGTGCCGGAGGTGAAATCATTTTAATAAATCGTGTACAGTTTTAAAGGTCTTACTTATTTCATAAGTTCAAGAAATATCACTATAATTGGCGCTCGATCACGGGGCTATAAATACCAATTATCTCACAATATAATTCCGTATCGTATTAATTAGCTCCCATAGTGAACGCATATATTTCAAGAACGTTGTAAGATATTGTCTCTTCATTGTACGTTATCGCATGTGATCGGGTACCTATTATAGCTAGTCATTAATATTTGGCATATTGACATATAAGCTTGTAATAAATAAACGCTTATGTTCACATTCCTAGGTCTTATATTATGAGAATGCGACGAATCAGATTTCTGAATTTTGAAGAAACCCATACAAAAAGCTAAAAGTCCAAGAGAGTATCCTAAATAAAATTATTTAAAAAAATGTCTCAGGTGCACATCTTATTGGACTCCTAAGTTATTTTGCAAAGTTTCTTACTCTTGAAGTTACATTGTTATGACACAAATGTTCATTGAGGTTGTATTTGATTATTTCCTTGTCTTCTCTGGAGCTTAAGCTGCCTTTTAGCGGTAGAATTTACCTATTTGTATGAATATTTATTATGTATATATAATCAAATAAAGATTTTGAACGTTACTTATTTGTAAGTTTAATATGTTAAATAAACATGATAAAATATAACCAAAATAAACTATGTATAACTTATCTCTAAAGTTTAGCTTAAAATGTGTTCTGTAAATACACTTTAGATTGCAGTTGATTTGGTGATCAAGTAAAACAGAAAATAATGAATTCTACATTCATTGGAAAAATAAAACATTGATCACGTGGTGTAATACAGGATATAGTAAAATTTCAATTTCATTGGATTTTGATAGAAAATATAATTGTAACCTATGTGATAAACGAATATCTAAGTTATATCTACGCAAGATTTCAATTCAATCGGTACAATGGTTTTTGCGTCAGTGAGTAACATAAAAGAGAACAACTATTTTTTTTTAATATAATAGATCGACTCATTTAAAAACTATTCAAATTATAAAAATATAATTCCATTTTATATATATATATCCCGTAATAAAACATTTTATCTCAAAAGTTCATTAATCTAAAAGCTAATGTAGAATGAATATGTACTGTAACTATTCCATAACTAGGTTCTTATAGTATTCTTCCACAAACCGCAAAGAGACTGGCTTATTTTCCAAGTGTTTCCAACAGTCATGTTTCTAGGTTGGCTATTCACGTTTTTAACTAATTGCTAGTAATAATGCTTATTTTGCGTTTGACTTTAATTTTTAGAAAATGAACCTTAACTTAGCCTCTAAAAATATGTATGCCTACTAAAATCAACCTAATACATAAAACGCTATTAATGAATACATACTTGTATTTTACACCACGTCTTTCTACACGGTAGGGCTATACTTAACGTTAGTGTTAAAGGGAAGAGGGAGGTACAATTTATAGAAAAGTATCCAAATTGCATAAAAGAAGGTTCTAAATTCATAAATATAAAAAAAACTCTATATACTGACCATAATTTCAAGCTCTTGTCTTCAATGCATCGGAAAGCAAGAATGAATTCAATAGAAATAAATCAAAGATTAATTTGATTCATTTATTGTGACGGACCCTTAGATCAATATCAGGTTTTTGCTGACAATATATATAAATTAAAAACCTATTCTAAGCTAGCCTAATTTTTATGAAACTTCTCCACTGGAACGTATTTTTATAATGAAAAGGTACTTTTCAATTAATAGAGTGATTTTAAGGGAAATTTTTATTTGGATGGTTTTTTTATCGAATGGCATATAAGACTGGGAAAAACCTTGACATACAGAGTTCGGTTACCTTATTTGTAGATTATTAGCCCCTCTGTTGGCACATAACTTTGCCTAGGGTACACCCTAGGAGGTTGTATATAGGTCGTACCCACAATGAGATGATGTTATGACGTTTATTATGGAGTTGGGGAGCCGGGGTGACACTTAACCTAACTTAAACCTAATTAACCAAATCCTGGTGACCATTGGGCTTATTCCCCTTCAGGGAAAATTAACCAAGGTACAAGCTGATAATCGAGCTTAGGAGTCTTAGATCTATAGCCAGGTGCACTGACCACTTCACCATGGTGCCAGTTTTGGCTGTATTGATTAAATAATTAATTATATATGGGCAAATATATCACTTACAAGATATATCTCATAGCAATTGACGCTAGTTACCTCTACCCAATAGGCAGCTAGCCTTCACAACACCTGTCACCAGGTTTTTTTCTATTAGTTGGTTTTGACACAGGTGATAAGAGGTCCAAGAGGCAAAGGGTAGGTCATAAATCATAATATATGTCACTTGTGCGTATTAATATCTAGCAGTAACATAGAAAAACAGTGTCCTTGACATAAATCTAGAGAAGAGTAATAACACAAATCTACACAGTACATGGTACTTAAAACACGGAACGTGTAATGTCACAGAAAAATAATCTGTAGTTCAACTAAACTGTGTCATCTAAAATTATATCTTCAGTGCCGGAGGTGAAATCATCTTAATAAGTCGTGTACAGTTTTAAAGGTCTTACTTATTTCATAAGTATAAGAAATATTACTATAATTGGTGCTCGATCACGGGGCTATAAATACCAATTATCTCATCAAATACTCAATATCATTATAATTGGCGTTCGATCATGGGGTTATAATTACCAATTATCTCATTAGATAACGAGAAAATTTTAATTGGCACTCAATCACGGGGTTATAAATACCAATTATCTCACAATAAACTCAAGAACGTTCTCATTTGCGCCCAACGCGTACCGTAACGTTTTAATTGCCGCCCAACGTTCATCCGTATTGTTTTAATTGGCGCTCGATCACGGGGCTATTAATATCAATTATCTCACAATATAATTCCGTATTGTATTAATTAGCTCCCATAGCGAACGCATATGTATCAAGAACGTTGTAACCTATTGTCTCTTCATTGTAAGTTATCGCATGTGATCGGGTACCTACTATAGCTAGTCATTAATATTTGGCATATTGACATGTAAGCTTGTAATAAATAAACGCCCATGTTCACATTCTTAGGTCTTATATTATGAGAATACGACGAATCAGATTTCTGGATTTTGAAGAAACCCATACAAGAAGCTAAAAGTCCAAGGGAGTATCCTAAATAAAATTATTTTTAAAAAAATGCCTCAAGTGCGCATCTTATTGCTTTCCTAAGTTATTTTGCAAAGTTTCTTGCTCTTGAAGTTACATTGTTATGACACAAATATACACTTTTATTTTATTATTTCCTTGTCTTCTCTGGATCTTAGGCTGCCCTTTAGTGGGAGAATTTACCTATTTGTATGAATATTTATTATGTATATATAATCAAATAAAGATTTTGAACGTTACTTATTTGTAAGTTTTATTATGTTAAATATACATGATAAAATATAACCAAAATAAACTATGTATAACTTATCTCTAAAGTTTAGCTTAAAATGTGTTCTGTAAATTTACTTTAGATTGCAGTTGATTTGGTGATCAAGTAAAACAGAAAATAATGATTTCTACATTCATTGGAAAAATAAAACATTGATCACGTGGTGTAAGACAGGATATAGGAAAATTTCAATTTTATTGGATTTTGATAGAAAATATAATTGTAGCCTATGTGATAAACGAATATCTAAGTTATATCTACGCCAAATTTCGATTCGATCGGTACAATAGTTTTTGCGTTAGTGAGTCACATAAAAGAGAACAACTAATTTTTAAAAATATAATAGATAGACTCATTTAAAAACAATTCAAATTTTAAAAATATAATTCCATTTTATATATATATCCCATAATCAAACATTTTACCTCAAACGTTCATTAATCTCAAAGCTAATGCAGAATGAATATGTACTGTACCTAATCCTTAACTAGGTTATTAGAGTATTCTTCCACATATCGCTAAGAGACTGGCTTGTTTTCCAAGTGTTTCCAACAGTCATGTTTCTAGGTTGGCTAGTCACGTTTTTCAATTTTAACTAATTGCCAATAATAATGCTTATGTTGCGTTTGACTTTAATTTTTAGAAAATGAACCTTAACTAAACCTCTAAAAAAATGTAGGCCTACTAAAATCAAACTAATACATAAAACGCTATTAATGAATATTATATACTTGTATTTTACACCACGTCTCTCTACACGGTAGGGTTATACTTAACGTTATTGTTAAAGGGAAGAGGAGGTACAATTTATAGGAAAGTATCCAAATAGCATAAAAGAAGGTTCTATATTCATTAATATGATAAAAAAAACTCTTTACATTGACCAGAAATTCAAGCTCTTTGTCTTCGATGCATCGAAAAACAAGAATGAATTCAATAGAATTAAATCAAGGATTAATTTGATTCATTTATTGTGACGGACCCTTAGATCACTATCAGGTTTCTGCTAACAATATATATAAATTAAAAACCTATTCTAAACTAGCCTAATTTTTATGCAACATCCCCACTGGAAAGTATTTTTATAATGTAAAGGTACTTTTCAATTATTAGAGTGATTGTAAGGGAAATTTTTATTTGGATGTTTTTTTTATCGTATGGTATATAAGACTGATAAAAACCTTGACATACAGAGTTTGGTTACCTTATTTGTAGATTATTAGCCCCTCTGTGGGCACATAACGTTGCCTAGGGTACACCCTAGGAGGTTGTCTATACGTCGTACCCACAATGAGATGATGTGATGACGGGGTGACACTTAACCTAACTTAAACCTAATTAACCAAGTCCTGGTGACCATTAGGCTTATTCCCCTTCAGGGAAAATTAACCAAGGTACAAGCTGATAATCGAGTCTTAGATCTATAGCCAGGTGCACTGACCAATACACCATGGTGCCAGTTTTGGCTGTATTGATTAAATAATTAATTATATATGGGCAAATATATCACTTACAAGATATATCTCATTGTGTCTCATTTGACTAATAAACAATATTTAAGTTAACTAGATGCATGCCTGATTGTTTTAAAGCATTTATAGTGGATGATTTTAGTGAAAATTTAAATTTTATATTTTCAAAATAATGAATATTGAATTTTAAATTTTGTAGCGATAGCAAGAAAGATATTTACAAGATATTCAACAGTGTTCACTTGTTTTTTTTTTAACATGATGAATATGAAATGTTGCATAAATGACTCAAATTGGCCCCTAGCCTGTTTACATATTATTTTAAGCTTACATCGGTGGTCACGAGGACCAAGGCATCACACTCTCAATAGACAGGATTGTCAGTGGTGGTAAGGCTAGGGCTAGTATTCCATCTGGGTGTGGTTAGAATAAGTTTTCATAAAATATTTTCCCCTAACATCTTAAGAAAATGTGGGTAAATTTCAAAACAATACCTTCCTCATGTGTGTTTAAATATTATAGCTAAATGTGCATAGGCTATTTCTTATGGATAAATGCTAATGTTTTGATGTTGATTGCGGTAACTTTTCCATTACCGACATATTAGCATAATTTAGACGTACTTAATAGTGTATGTATCCCTTAAAGTGGTAGTGTAAAGGACGTGAAAAATATTCAATGTTTTTGCAGTTTTTATTAAAAAATATGTTTTTGGTCCAAATAAATCCAATATTCCTTCAGTAAAGTCATAAAGGTTAGTTTTCTCTACATGGTGATATCATCAATCAAATGTATCCTGAAATATAATAAAAACCTGTTCTCTTCATTTAAAAAGTTTATCGTCTATTGCTACTATGCTTATGGAAGATATTCAAGAAATTTTAATATCACCACGTGAAGGAAATTCAATTCTATTCTTCTACTGGGGCAGTGAATTATTTATTTTGGCCATCAAAACGTTATGCCATATAAACTGTCAAACACTAACCTTTTATTACGTCCACTACCCTCCTACCTTTGTGGTTTTCTCTACTGTAGAGTAAGTCATATAACAATTATAAGCATTGGGTATTTATATAGACTAAACATAAGCTACATTATACTATGTATTTTGTGTTAAACTCGTTACCTCCATGTTGATTTGAATTGCTGTTGATGGGAAAATCCGGGTTTGAATCCTGTTAGGGTGTACTGATAATGCAAATGGTTTCCCAATCTGCTTTCACTATTCCTTAATTATTTACAGCTTATTTACCTACTTTATAAGATTATTAACCGTTACTAGGACGTGGCGGTGAAAATAGTTTGATCAAATCTTTTACCGACGAGTATACGTGACGTGGACCCAGCCAAGAGGGAGGAACCTCTTGATCTCCAAGTTTGCTAGCAGGCTTCATATTTTGGTAGATTTTCTGGTACTGTGTGTGCCTGAAAGAAATGAGGAACTGTTGCCGGCTTACTTAACAACAGCAACAGCAGGACCAAGGGATATTATGCCTCAAGAGGAGAATGGTGGGGTAAGGCTCTCCATAATGAATACGAAATGCTGCATAAATTACTCAAATTGTCCCCTAGCCTGTTTACATATTATTTTAAGCTTACATCGGTGGTCGCGAGGACCAAGGCATCACACTCTCAATGGACGGGATTGTCAGTGGTGCTAAGGCTAGGGCTAGTATTCCATCTGGGTGTGGTTAGAATAAGTTTTCATAAAATATTTTCCCCTAACATCTTAAAAAAATGTGGGTAAATTTCAAAACAATACCTTCCTTATGTGTGTTTAAATATTATAGCTAAATGTGTATAGGCCATCTCTTATGGATAAATGCTAATGTTTTGAGGTTGATTGCGGTAACTTCTCCACTACCGACATCTTAGCCTAGTTAAGACGTACTTAATAGGGTGTGTATGTATCCCTCAAAGTGGTAGTGTAGAGGACGTGAAAAATATTAAATGTTTTTGCAGTTTTTATTAAAAAATATGTTTTTGTTCAAAATAAAACCAATATTCCTTCAGTAAAGTCATAGAGGTTAGTTTTCTCTATATGGTGATATCATCAATCAAATGTATCCTGAAATATAATAAAAACCTGTTATATTCATTTAAAAAGTTGATCGTCTAATGCTACTATGCTTATGGAAGATATTTAAGAAATGTTAATATCACCATGTGAAGGAAATTCAATTCTATTCATCTACTGGGGCAGTGAATTAATTATTTCGGCCATCAAAACGTTATGCTATATAAACTGTCAAACACTAACCTTTTATTACGTCCAATACCCTCCCACCTTTGTGGTTTGCTCTACTGTAGAGTAAGTCATATAACAATTTTAAGCATTGGGTATTTATATAGACTAAACATAAGCTACATTATACTATGTATTTTGTGTTAAACTCGTTACCTCCATGTTGGTTTGAATTGCTCTTGATGGGAAAATCCGGGTTTGAATCCTGTTAGGGTTTACTGATAATGCAAATGGTTTCCCAATCTGCTTTCGCTATTCCTTACTTATTTACAGCTTATTTACCTACTATATAAGTTTATTAACCGTTACTAGGACGTGGTGCTGAAAATTGTTTGATCAAATCTTTTACCGACGAGTATACGTGACGTGGACCCGGCAAAGAGGGAGGAACCTCTTGATCTCCAAGTTTGCTAGAAGGCTTCATATTTTGGTAGATTTTCTGGTACTGTGTGTGCCTGAAAGAAATGAGGAACTGGTGCCGGCTTACTTAACAACAGCAACAGCAGGACCAAGGGATATTATGCCTCAAGAGGAGAATGGTGGGGTAAGGCTCTCCATTGTTTCTGGAAATTAAGTCATAACGAAGAGATGGAGAATACAAGGCTGATGATAAGCTGTTCTTTGCGATTGTTCTATGAAACTGGGGGGGTGGCGTATAAAAGGGAGAGTCGGAATAGAACGAAGGAAATGGGTAGGGGGCGTTACTGTTATTACCAGCCAAGTTTGTATGGTGTATTGTACTAAAGAGGTGTGTGATTCGATGTTTTTCCATCCAAAGAAGTGATGGTGAAAGAGTAAGAAATATACTAGAGTTAATTAGTATACTATTAGTAGAAGCTGCTGTACTCACGCTGATATAATATACGCGAAGCCAACATCCAAATAAATTTTTGTCCATAAAATTAAAATATTGAGCACCATCAATTGGTTCATCTTAATATTTCTTATTGATAACGTGTCCAATTTGTTCTATTAATGTATTGGACCATTAGAAAAGAGCTCAGAAAAAGAATTTTTTTCATAAAGGTTTTGTCCATCACCAGCACGTGTTAATTAAGTGTTTAGTTCAAGAGCCAATCAAAGAGCAGCAACGGAGTTTACCTTAAGCATTAGGATTTGCAAATGTAGTCACATGATATAATATTAGTTGTTTTCAGGTTAATGTTTTAATTATTAAAAGTTATAATACCAAGAACGCATTGATATTTTACAAACTTTATAATACATTTTATTTTTATAACACTAAACGATTACAATTTAAATTGTTTTTATTTAGATAAAGGTGAGCATACAATCATTTTACACAAGATAATTTCTTAACAATGTAAAATTAGGATTTATAAAAACATACGTGCAGTAAAGTATGCATAATTTCTTATTCCATTCTATAAAAACGTGTTTTGTACACTGTTTTGGCAATGTAGATGAAAAGAATAATTTATACAAAATTTGGAGGACATGTTCTACTATTTAAAATATATAACCTATCAACATTGAAAGAGAGAGAGATTCATGAAAAACAATAATACACGATTACGAGAAATAGAGATCTTAATACTATGAGCACATCCGTAATGCATATAACAGAATACTTGACCATGGAGTAGTCTTAGGTACGCAATACACTTCCCGCGTTGAACTGGTAGTAAGTTCTACCAAACATATTTAGTTGAGATGTAAGAAGATTACCTTGGTTGAAGGGGATTTCCAATTATTAACTGCTTGTGTTGATAGATTCATTTTGATATGGTGAGCATTCCAAACAGGTGGGGTTGACTTCTTAGATTGTTTAAATAGCGTAACAAAATATAAGAGTACATTTGTAAGTTGAGTTCATGACGAAAACCTCGAGTGGCTACCAATTTAAGTCGGTTTCAAGATCAGTAAGTTGAATAGTGATGGCTGTAGCTCGATGAGGTTTATCCTATCCACACGCGTGAATTGGAGTGAAGGCCAATTTTGGGATGCAGATGGTAGCCGGAATGGACCATTTTTCCATTGAAGGTGGTTGCATAAGAATATGTCGGAGAGTTGTGCTCGATCCCTTGTTTGCCTCGAACTACTCGCTCTGAATGTCAGAAGCGACTTTCAGAGGGGGTAGGCGGCTTGTTTATGCTGAAATCACACAACCTAGATTTGTATAGTACTCCAAAGGTTTTTCCACCAAATTGATGTAATATATATTCTTTATGTTACCTAAAAATCCAGAGTTAACAGCTTTTAAAGACATCCATGAAGCTAAATCAAGATCCAACTCGGCATCAAATATCGGTTCCTTAAGAAGTTTCCTAATCTGAGGGCCAATAAATATTCCCTCCTTTAACTTAGCTTAATTCAGTTTAGTAAATATTTGTTTCATATGAAGGAGCCCGTGGCTCTCTTTATCTATTGATTTAACAAACATTTTCATAAGTCCCGGCTTAATATGGAGGGGAGGCAAAACTATTTTTCCAGGGTCAATCAAGAGAAGATGTTTAGTATTTTTCTCACCAACTACAAAGTCGTGACGTTTCAGCCAATTTTTCACTAAATAGTGGTGTCTTTTATCTCGAATGTCCAAGAGGCAAAGAAAAAGGCAGTACTTTGTAAACCTACCTTAAAGACCAATAAGCAAAGCACCCACTTTTAAATCAATGCAAATTTCCACATGTCATCTTTATATTTTTTGCTTTTATCAGCCTAATCGTACTCTCGTAGGTTTCTGTCCTTTCCAAATGTATAAACAAGGGGTATTGATGGCACTTTATTCCCTTATGTAGTATCATTGCCTTCAGACTAGCTTTTGATGAATCTTTGAAGAGACGCAACTCTTCAGGATGATGTTGGAGTCCAAGTTCCAGCATCAAGTTATTTATATATGTATTTAAACACACTGCAATGCGCATTTCAAAATAAGTAGACAATAGTTTGTTTATATTTCTAAAACTATAAATTGTTGTGCTTTGAGATAAAAGGTGCCACTGTTTAAGCCTAGAACCAAGTAGCTTTGCTTGCTGTTTCGACAACCGTAAGTCATGAACTAAGTCATAAAGTTATGTGTGTTCAATCAAGTGTAGTATTTTATCATTACATTCAGGACAGTACTCTTCAGCAATTAAAGTTTCGTCTGTTTCACTGTCTGATGTTTCCATGTCCATTGCATATAAAGGTGGTACATGACCCACTAGTTCTCTCCAGCCAGATATTCTGGTCTTACAAATATAGCAGTCAGTACTGTGACTGTTTGGCTCACGCCAAACCATTGGAACAGCAAAGGGCATAGCACGACGTTTTCCTTTAAACCACTCAGCTAGTGTAAGGGAACACGATATACAGCAAATTTGAGTGGCCCATTATTTCTCTTGATCCCCAATGGCATTGCCAAAATACATTTTAAAGGCATTTTAAATCAAACTCGAAATAGTTTTCGGTTAGTTTTTGTTGCGAACTTACCACTCTCATAATAAAATTTATCTTGACTACTTACACATCTACGTGCTTTCAAAGTAGATATCCTTTTGAGAGCATTATTCACTAAACTGACTGAAAACACCAAAGCACACAAACACAAAGGCATGTCACACTGTCATATACTCTGAAAAGATGCTGATGCTTGAGTGCCTGAACCTGACTTTGTTTTAACAGACTTCTAGGTAAGCCTGCGCTTGCGTGCTGCAACAACTTCTCTTAACACCCCTCGTCCAAAACTCTGACCCCACACTCCTATTATCAATCAATCAAAGGTTGAAATGTGTCTTCCTAATTTCCCCGATTTAATTTGTATCATTATGAAATTTATATTTAAGTCAATTATTGCTTATGTAAAAAAACACACAATATAGTGGGACATTCCAAACACTGTAAAACTTCTATTTCAACTTATAGTTCAAAGTGAATCGTAACTAAAAAAAACTTAGGTGATAGGACAATTTTAATAACATATTTGAGCTAAGAACGTCAATCTTAGTATGAATTTGTGTATAATATGTCAAATAAAAAATGACTGATGAACAGTGATATTTATATTAATAACAGGGAGTAGAACCAAAATATTGATCGATTCCTTCTACGGTTCCACAATAAAACTATTTAAGGTTTCGGTACTGATTTCGTTTAGAGAAAAATAAAATTTCATGTATTTTTGGTTATTAATTAAGTTCAGCTTCTGGTTACGGTACTTATAAATATTTCTTCACTTGACAAAAAATCATAAGAAAAGAAAAATAAAGCGTTTGGAAATAAAATGGAGGTAAGGAAAGAAAAGAACGGCTCATTGCGATTGGGCCACGAGACCAATTATTCCATAAGCTCACAGGTGGATTGGGCCACGAGACCAATTATTCCATAAGCTCACAGGTGGATTGGGCCACGTTCATGGACCACAAGGATTATAAAAATATAGATCTATATAACTTATTACCATTACAGTTGGGCCACGTATACCTGTTATGATACAAGGCTGTGCATAGATATATAAAAACATATACGTACAAATTATAGTAATCAAGTAAGTAGAAAGTAGCCACCCTTAACTTGAGGGTTAGGGTCACAGTCAAAAATGTCCTAGTACAGACAAACATGGTGACAGACTGAATATGTTGGGGGTCTTATAAAACGTAAAGGTCCATCATTATATTGTTATGGATTTTACTAATAATTAAAAAACTTTCCTTTGAACTCTACCCCTTTTATTTTCAAGCACAATTTTTTTACGTATGGGACCTACCTTTAGCTAGAACCTCAATTTTACTTAATCAAAAACCATATTGAACTTAACTTTTACCACAAATTGTCACTCATCTTCAATAGCCTTTAAGACCGTGCATCCCATGCCATAAACTATACGATAGCGATAAATAACAAACTTACACAATCACCATTACTCGTGGATCATTTCTGATTTAACATTAAATAAAATAACGATTTGATAGAGGTTCCTGTTACTTAAAGGGGTTGAAATATTAAAGGATATTTTGATATAATCTATATTGAAAAGGCCATTTTTGGCCCTTTTAGAATGGCTTCACAGATAGGCATTGTGCACAAATATTCATTCTGTCATAATAGGAGCATACTGTAGTTATTAACAATAAACTTTGTCGCTTTGTCTCCTATCATCACTACGGAAAATTTCAAGTAATCATTCTAAAACGAATGCACTGCAAACATGGGTCGCATAATGTAGGTCTTGCTATCTTTTCCCTTTTTTCCCTTATTGTTCAGATAAGTCACGTGAGGTGGGAGCTGAGTTTGGTCTGATATGATGAACGGGCTTAATACTTCTTCTTAATTCATCGAAAGTTTCGGAAAAAGAATTATGCATTGCCACGTAAATGTCTTTCGTAGAAAGACAATATCTTCTGCACGACGTTATTCCAACTCAAAACGGATGAATTTAGATTTTCTTTCTCATACATTTTCCTTAGCTCTTCGCTTAACACAATTGTTTATAACTTGTCGATTTATATTTTTCAACACTTAATGATTATTACTTGTATCACCGTCGATTATAACGTTAATTTTTACGTTGTTGGTGTACACTTTTTCTGAAGACTTTTTGTTCACAAATTTACAGTGGACTTTACAATCACTATCAGCATGAGCCATTGAAAACTTGTTACTTTCTAGGACCGGCTATCTTTTGCACCTTTCACTCCACGTAAAGGAACCTGTCATGTTTCAATCACTGGAACACTAAACAAAGTGATTTCTATAGTTTGGATGTATATGTCTTGACATGTCTATGCACAACCAACCTTGTCTCATAGCCGGTATATGGGTGCTAATTGTATTGTTCACGTAAAATGTGTACCTCGCCCAATAATATTGTGGGATTAACACCAACCTTTTTAAACGCGGATCTTAATATATTTACATGGCCCAATTGTAATGAGCCCGAAAAGAAAGAATAAAATAAACACATACCTTTATTAGTATAAAAATACACATTGATACCAATACCGGCTCTGGTTTTTAAGAAATTTTATTTTTATGGTTCCTATTCCGGTTCTGATTCTTTAAAATTAACTGTTGGCTTTTGTTAACTGTTCTTGTTATAGATCAAATCCCCGATTTTAATAAAAAATATTGGTTCACAATAGAACAGGTGTGTACCTTTTCCATGCGTACTACATACAATTCCCAAAAGGTTCTTTATTTTGGTTGAATATTCTCTCTATTGCTCACATAGTCATACTTGTTTGTCTATATTTCTCTCTCTCATCTGTGTTTATTCTCTGTTAATTAAATTTTGTACTCTCGCTTTCACCCCAGGTCTAATTGGGTGCGGCGAGTCCTGCGTGTGGTTGGCCCGCGAATCACTCGTTCTCTCTCTTTCTGTCTCGCTGTGCTGTGCTGTTGGGTAGGCTCCGAGGCTATTCCACCACGTAATGGTCGAGAAGGCTTCATTCTCCGTAGCTAGCTTACTTTGTGTACGCACATTGTTATAGTCTTAGGGGTTATAAACATGATCTTTAATGAACAACCCCCCCCCCCATCCCCTTTAGTCCCATTCTGACAGGAAGAAACTTTTGGAAAATACAAACATATTTCATTCGAACAACACTGCTTACATTGTACTATAATAACAGTTATTTTATGGCTTGAATTTTTTTTTCACTGCCTTTCACTATCTGTTATAGTATTTTTAATAATTATTTACGCTAATTTAGTAGGGATTAGAAATATAAAATTTACAGGAGGGAAACTTCGAGTTTTTTTGGAGTTACCGTGAAAAAACTTTATTAAAATAATTACTCTCAATACTCAGTGGCCTACAACCAACCGGAAATATAATCCTGATTAAACACGTCATCGGAAGTTTAGTATATTGAGAGATTGGCTTGTCAGACCACATTCCTCAAACTAAGCAAGCTTTAGGTATTTATATTATTTATATAAAGCAATATTCACAAACTCACGGTTACAGCGACATTGTCTGGGACAATTTTATATCAATACCCAGCCCCTAGTTATGAAAGCATACACAAAAATAATAGGGTGTAGTTTTTTTTGTGTGTTGTTTCAAAACAAGAGTTCAGTGCCCCACAATATTGTTTCTATGTGTGTCATCACCCTTTGACTTTACTAAACTGCGTTGTTTTGCAGTGTGAAAGACAGGTATAATAGCTATATTAACAAACACTAGCCACCTTCTTCAGTCCGTGCCTAGCTCTCTTCTCACTGTGACCCGCCCAACGTTATTGTTGCTAGTATTTTCTTGGCTCTACGCTCTTACAGTGGGACCAAGTCACAAATGAGTAAGAGTTAATGAGAATGTAATGCACTACTAGCATTTAATTTTAGTGTGTTTATAATCATGAATAACTTAAAAACACATGAATATTTCAGACGATGCTTCAAGTATTTAATTGGCCCACATATAGCTTTAAAAAAATATAAGTTTAAAAAAAATTAATTTGCTTATTTGATAATTTTAAATATTTATCATCAAATAGCTAGTAATCTTATAGACCCACATCGGTGGGTAGGAGAGATAAATATGAGGTCCATTTGTTGTTTCTTGCTAGTTACGGCTGCAAATACTGAGGGTGATTTTGCTAAATCGCTCTACACTCTATATTTCGGAAAATGCGTTTACAGTAAATTGTATAAAAACTCTAACATCCTGATCCCTTACAAACAAACGTTTCTAAAATGTATATGCAGTACAGTCTGGACAGGAAGTAAGGTTTGGTTAAGAAAATGTAATAACGAAAGATATATCTAAGCGCTGTGGCCCGCAAACAGGCTATAAGTTGGTTATTTGTTAATCTGTCCCGTCGAATAATTTGAGTTTGAAACTATTGATTTAAAGTGAAAGCTGAATATCACATGACTTGACGTAGGAATCAGTGAAAGTATAACTGGAAAATTTTCTACGTGTCAGATAAGGTTCTTTGTATGAAAATAGGACTCTACTCTCCACATCTTCTTTACAACGATTTTAAGAAAGAAAAATGTACATTGTTCAAGAAATAGACATTACTATTTAAGATACATAATCAGGATGGGTTAATCTTAATCCCCCTTCTTTGTGGACTCTAACCCATTATTTTGTTTGCATTCATCCGGGATAATACAATAAGAGGAAGGGTTCGCAGAAGAATAGAAGTTAGCTTAAGGTTCTTCATTGTTTCTAACGTAATGATTGAAATTTCAACGAAATTGTTTTTACTAATTGAATTCAGATGTAGACAACCAAAAACACAAAAGTTACCCCTTCTTTTACATTTCCCTTCACTTAAGTAACTATAATTCTATTGGTGCTTGAGGTTTTACTTGGCTGAGCAGTCCCCATTTATAAGGGATGAAGAGATAGCTTTCTGAGGGTTGTGGTAAACGTGGAAGTCATCCAACAAAAAAAAAAATTAGGTTTATTAGTATTTAATATAACTATATAGGTGTTCTAGAGGAAAAATATAAATCTGGTTGGTTTTTTTATTCAAAGAGTACGAAATATTATTATTATTACTACCACGTCTTACTACCCGTTCGGGTTGTACGCAATTACACTAATGTGTTATGGTAGGGTGATTGTGATATGAAATGGAGGACCTACAGTTTAACGTGGAATCCGAACCACGGTGGAGGCCTGGCATTCCCCACATTCACAAGATGTCTTGTCAGAGGTGAAGGAAAGTACGAAATAGAGTATTGATAAAATAAAGTGGTTAAGTTCAAATAGTATTAGGAGTTAGTCACGTATCTCATTAAATGACGGTAAATTCTGGGTTTGAATCCAAACCGGGTGTGTTCACATTGGCTTTCTATTTACGAGTCTCACTATAATATTACGGCTCCATCTCCAAACTAGCGGGGGTGAATTTCCTCCTTGACACCTTCCTTTATATTGATATATTTATATGGAGCTTTTATAATCCTAGTGAATGCCACTGGTGGGCACGTGTAGCAAGATCATCTAGACTTGCTTTTGTCAATAGATTATCAATAATGGGGCCCTGGGCAGGAGTAACAAAAGTTTTTTTTAATGATTTCTCAATCTTCCTCCACGTAAATATAGATAGGCTCTTTATGAATATGAGTAGTACCTGCATCATCGCCAACCATTACTTTAATTAAATGTATATAGGCTCTAAGGGTAGTAAAACGTGAAAAAACAAACCAACTTAAGGTGGGATTGTTGCGGATGAAAGAATGTTTTTATGGCAAAACATTTTTTGTCCAAATTAAATCAATTATTGTACCAGTACATACGTATAAGTTAATTTTCTTCACATAGATGACCTCAAAATATATTTAACATATTTTGTTAAAGGAGCTCTGGAATGTAATATTAACTTTTTCTCTTCATTTAAAAAGTTTATTTCTAAACTAATACCGCACGTTCATGACAGATATTCCAGAACTGTTTATATCATCATGTGAAGAAAATTATACTATGTTTGTATTTAAAATAGTTCTTCTGTGTAAGTAAATTGAATAATTTACATAGCATAATATTTTAGTTTATTAAGTGATTCTTACAAGCCCACTTCAGAGGCTGAACAGTCTAAGGCGTCACACTTGTGTTAGACTGTTGTACTAAAGACAAGGAGTTTGGGGTTCGAATTACGGTCGAGTTTGCTGGGGGTGGTCTTACCTAGATTTTTTCCTGCTCTTCTTCCACGCAAATGTTGAAACACTTACTCTAAATTCAACCTTTCTCATACTTAACACATTAGTGTAATCAGTTCATAGACGTTTAACCCAAATGAGTAGTATGATGCGTTGCTAAAATAAACCATTATTGACCGCAATGTGTAGTAGTGGAACGCCCTATATGTAGTTTGTGTCCGTCCACGCATAGTGTATCTTGCATTTATTGTAACTATAAATGCCAATTAGATATATAAAGGGCGACGAGGCAAGCAAAGAGAGGGCGGGAGATAAATATATTTACTAATTAAGTGTGTATACAATCTGTCACGAAGTTTATCCTAACTCAAATCCTTGACGAATATAGCCAGACAATGTATAAATAAATAAAATGAGATGGCCCAGTTTCACAGCAATAGGGCATAAATAAATGGTATGCTGTCTGGGTATCAAACCCAGGACCCTTGAATAAATAAGCACTTCTTTTGTTGGCAAAGTTAAGCTATATATCTATTTATGAGAGGGGAGAGGGAACAATAAAATATAAGGAAATGGCAAGTTACTATTATTATTATTATTATTATTATTAGTACCGCGTCTTACTACCCGTTCGGGTTATACGCACTTACGCTAATGTGTAATGGTAGGGTGATTGTGAGATGAAATGGAGGACCTACAGTTTAACGTGGNTTTTGATTAAATATTCTACTTCTATTTCTAAAAATCTAAAGGCTAAAGTTGAGGGCTGTCATTGTATAAATGCAAGCATTAGATGTCAAAGGGCCAGCTGGGATTATATAGTTTTATATCTAGATTAATAGCCTAAAACATTAGTAAGATGCAGTGCATAGAAATAAAGATAAGAAATCTCTTTAGAAAACAATTTGATTTATTCTTTTTTTTTAATAAAAATCTTTGTTTTGGTTTTAAAAACAATTGATTTTTCTGTAAAATCTTCACCAAGTCCCCACATAGGGGTTGCTGAAACAGTGGTCACGTGGAACATTACTAGCTAACGGTAAAAATGAACTTTGTTTTCCAATACAGTGGTATATGGATAAATACATCGTTAAATAAAGTAAGGTATATAGGAGTCGACCCAGGTACTGGATTCAGCTTTCGTGTTCACTGTTCAGGTGTAGTTATTAAAATATATTAATTAAAATTAAAAACTTTTATAAGTATTTTATGATCCTTATTTGAAATATATATTTTAAAGCGATAAATAATATGTGTTTTGAGCGGATGTTTATCATAATATAAATAAAAAATTATCCAAACAGAAACCAATGGTTGATCCATTCATTGGATTTCTACTGCTGCAAGTTTGTTATGTCATCTCTAAACTTCTCCCCCGACCGATAGGTTGATGTCTGTTCACTGATAGGAAATAGGCGGTACTACGCGCCATAGTTCATACTACGTCTACCTTCATAAGTGGACATTGGGAAGTGCATGAGATAGGATAGCATCTAGTAAATGTGTTCGGCACTAGTTGGCTAGACTTGCATATCGGGTACTTGCATAAGAATAGCGGGGACAGTGAATATACTTATTCAACTCCTTTGGTGGGCGATAGACTTGCTTAGCGGTTGATTAAATGATGTTTAAATATGTTTAGGTATATATTATAATTTCAAACGCGATAAAATGATCTTGAATAGTGTAAAAAATAGCCATCTTTTCTATCTAAGTATGAGTTCATGTGTTCATTTTTTCAAATAATGGGTTTTGATATTCATTTTATTCAAATAATAGATTTGGATGTTCATTTTAGTTAATAGTTACAGAGTATAAATACATTAGTTAAGTTACGTTTTCATTTTACCGCTTAATTTTTAGGCTATTAGATTTGTAAAGTAAATATTTTGTGTACCTCATCTATCTTTTCACATTCTTAGAAATACAGTAAGTTAAGTAATGGGTCCATGCTTATAGTTAATCAGAGGGAATGATATTTAAAAGTACTGTAATGTTTGAATACCGCATCTATATTTTCGCACTCTCTGCCAAACTCTTTCACGCAATCACAAACTCTCTCACACTCTCTCTCTCTTCTCACACACAAACACACACACTCCATAAAAGTCTCTCTCTAATATAATATTTTCTCTCCCACACTATTTATCCCTCTCTATCGCACTCTCTCTACCCTCACATACACTACTTATCATACAATTATTCTCACATTATCTTTATTATATTCTCTCTTAAGCTTTCTCTCATATACTCTTTTTATCGAACGTTCTATCTCTTGAACGCTCTCCCACAAACGCTCTCTCTCTCAAACTCCTATCTTATTCTCACTTTATCTCGTTCTCTCTATCTCACTCTCTCTCTTTCTTAAACTTGCTCTCTTAATTTCTCTCTTTAACTCTATCTCTAACTCTCTCTTTTAATAGTTACAGAGTATAAATACATTAGTTAAGTTACGTTTTCATTTTACCGCTTAATTTTTAGGCTATTAGATTTGTAAAGTATTATATTGTGTACCTCATCTATCTTTTCACATTCTTCCGGGCGTATAGTTAATTAGAGTGAATGATATTTAAAAGTACTGTAATGTTTGAATACCGCATCTATATTTTCGCACTCTCTGTCAAACTCTTTCACGCAATCACAAACTCTCTCACACTCTCTATTGTCACACACAAACACACACACTCCATAAAAGTCTCTCTCTAATATAATATTTTCTCTCCCTCACTATTTATCCCTCTCTATCGCACTCTCTCTACTCTCACATACACTACTTATCATACAATTATTCTCACATTATCTTTATTATATTCGCTCTTAAGCTTTCTCTCATACACTCTTTTTATCGAACGTTCTATCTCTTGAACGCTCTCCCATAAACGCTCTCTCTCTCTCAAACTCCTATCTTATTCTCACTTTATCTTGTTCTCTCTATCTCACTCTCTCTCTTTCTTAAACTTGCTCTCTTAATTTCTCTCTTTAACTCTATCTCTAACTCTCTCTTTTAAATCTAATTTTCTCGCTCTAAACTAATCTCAGCATCTCTAACTTTTTCTCTCGAACGCTCTCACACACCCCTCGTATTTTCTCCCTTTTTCACACAATATTTCTTCCAAATTTGTACACTCTATTTTACACACACACTCCCACCTTTTATCACGCTTTCTCCCTTTGATATTATATTTATCTATATCACTTTCTCTCACACAGTATTTCTCTCTCACACACAATCTCTCCTCTTACACACACTCTTTTTCTCTTCTCCTAGTATTTCTTTCTCTAACATATAAACACTCTCACTATCACTCGCAAACACCCACTCGTTTGCTCTCAATTGCTGATTCTTTGTATCTTACACTCACATTTTCACACTCACCCACACACTTACGCAATCACACACTCAAACACTTACACTCTCATTTTCACTATCACATTTTATCACTCCCTCTATCTATATCTTAATCCATATTATGTGATAAGACCGTTTCTAGTAATAGAAATTACGAGAAAATGACTGAAAATAATTTGAAAAACTAATTAACACTCATTTTAAATATTAGAGAATCAGGATTCCGGTAAAAATAGTGGCCTAAAACTAAAACACAATTTTCCTAGCGAATTTTTCATATTTTCCTTCTGTGTGGGCTGTGGTTCATTTGTACAATGGTTATCTGTTTACATCACCATGGAAACCATGATTTGTGTATATATATTATTACTGGTAAATAAAATATTTGTTTTTGTTTAAAAATAATATTAGCTCAATCGTTTTTAAGTGGTTTGTTGCAACGAATAGATAGAAGAGGGTTCATTTTAAAGTTTTTATCGGGGTGTGAATGGGGAAAATATACGTTTTTATTCAAATTACACATCGAAACCTAAATATATAAGAAAGATTGATAGCCTTTGACGAGTAAACTTTTAACCAAAACAAGGTCTATATGCCGATTGGCGATATAAAATCCTATCTTAATCATCTCAACTTCACTAGTTTAATTTATTATTTTTTCTAGTACCGTGTATTACTAGCCGTTCAGAATATACTCATATCTACTACAGTAGCCCCATGGCTGCTTTGGTGGTGACTGACAGCTCACAGCTGGCAGCTTTGAAAAGTTACCAGACCAAATTATGTATCCCTACGCCGAACCAAATGAGCTTCAAAAACATGTGTTTAGCAGCTGTCACTTCTGACATCAAAATTTAGGTATATACCTAAATGTTGACTGTCATAAGTCAGCTGTGAGCTGTCAGTCAGACACAAAGAAGCGATGGGGCTTCTTTAACTATAATAGTTAAGGTTGCGTATAACCCGAACGGGTAGTAAGAGTTGGTGTTAATAATAATATTAATAATAATAATAGTTAAGTTTAGGGAATATTTATTAGCTTAGAGGAAGTGTAACAACACTTGCTTGGAGGGAAAGTGGAAAATTATTTTTGAAAAAAAGCCCTCAGTATGCCCTACCAGGATTTGATCCCGGACCTCCTTGTCATCGACAGTCTTGTCGTAAACAAGAGTGACGCCTTAGACCATGCAGCCACCGAAGCAGGTACTAGCTTATTTTCAATGAGTAAAGCTCGGATGGTTAGTCCAAAACAGAGTGGTTTAAACTAATAAACAAAAGGAGTGAGGATGATAAATATTTAATTTAGAGAAAATGTACCCTAATTTTTAGGAATGGAGAGTGGAAAACCATTTATTAAAAATCATCTTCAATACACCCATTTGGAATTCTAGCCCCCCGACCTCTTAGTTTCCAGCAAAACAGACCAGATTGGTCTGACATCTAGTCCATGTGCTCCCCGATACGGATAACTAATATGTTTATTCTTATTACTAGCCAATAATGGAATTAGATTTTACTATCCTAAGAATATTAATAAAAATACAACTTCCAGCTTAGAATATTAGAGGTATACTATTTTTAACAACTTTCCTCAAGCCATATCGAGATTTTGGGGGGGATCGAATCTAGGTTGGGTTCGTTGTTTTTAAGGTCATGGTTTTCAAAGGGAGTATTCCATTACCTCAACAAATTAAATATGTATAATTTCTATTAAAAACCTTCCTAATGGCCTATCTATCAATTTAACTTGTTATTTTAAGATTATTGGGTTGCTTAAGAGTAATGGAGGGAAAGTGGAAAATTATTTTTGAAAAAAAGCCCTCAGTATGCCCTACCAGGATTTGATCCCGGACCTCCTTGTCATCAACAGTCTTGTCGTAAACAAGAGTGACGCTTTAGACCATGCGGCAACCGAAGCAGGTACTAGCTTATTTTCAATGAGTAAAGCTCGGATGGTTAATCCAAAACAGAGTGGATTAAACTAATAAACAAAAGGAGTGAGGATGATAAATATTTAATTTAGAGAAAATGTACCCTAATTTTTAGGAATGGAGAGTTGAAAACCATTTATTAAAAATCATCTTCAATACACCCATTTGGAATTCTAGCCCCCCGACCTCTTAGTTTCCAGCAAAACTGACCAGATTGGTCTGACATCTAGTCCATGTGCTCCCCGATACGGATAACTAATATGTTTATTCCTATTACTAGCCAATAATGGAATTAGATTATACTATCCTAAGAATATTAATAAAAATACAACATTCCAGCTTTGAATATTAGAGGTATACTATTTTTAACAACTTTCCTCGAGCCATATCGAGATTTTGGGGGGGATCGAATCTAGGTTGGGTTCGTTGTTTTTACGGTCATGGTTTTCAAAGGAAGTATTCCATTACCTCAACAAATTAAATATGTATCATTTCTCTTAAAAACCTTCCTAATGGCCTGTCTATCAATTTAACTTGTTATTTTCAGAATATTGGGTTGCTTAAGAGTATATTTTAAACAAAATTATTATATCATTACAAGATTCACAAATTAATTCCGTTCATAATAGTAAATAAAGCTTGTATAGTGATCATAATGGTAGCGTCTACAAGTTTCTTAAATAGTTAACTAACATATATACAAACAATAAATATATTGGTCAAGAACTCACGTTTGAATCCAACAAGTATTCCCTACCGTAGACTATATTAAGAATGTAACAAAAGATAATGGCTTAGTCGTTAATATATTTACTGTAGAGTGAATTGACTGCATGCATTCAATATATTGTCATCTTTCTTTAATAAGAGCCTTTGATAAAATAAAAATAATTTGACTTTGACGATCTATTAAAGATATATTTTATAAAATAATTTATTTTGAATATATTTTATGGGATATAAATAATACAATTTTATATAATCCGCTAAGGTTTTATAAAAAAAGAAATTTTAATAGAAGCCTTTACATGCTGGGAAGTGATAAAAAAATGATTACATTACATAAATGTATGCTTCCTTTTAATGAGTGGACAAAAATGGTGATCAGGTTTTTTAAATGTTTCACGTTTCGTTTATGAATATGTTTAGCATGTTTGACATCAATTTATGTAATCACTGTTGAACTTAATGACCTTAGGGTAAAATGCTTTTCTTGAGACCCAATGTTTGTGGGTTCGAACCGAGGTAGACGGATTTTTTGATTAATGGATTAATGGATTTTAACTGATAATTAGCCATAGCTTAGTTGGGCTACGATCACTGATCATTAGGATTATCTTCATAGCTTAGTTGGGCCACGATCACTGGCCAGGGGGATAACGTTCATAGTTTATTTGGGTCACGATTACTGACCAGGAGGATAATTGCCATAGTTTAGGAGGGCCATGATCACTGACCATGAGGAATATCATCATAGCTTGGTAGGGCCACGATCACTGGCCACGAGGATTATCTTCATATCATTAGTTGGGCCATGTTAACTGACCAGGGGGATAATGGTCATAGTTTATTTGGGTCACGATTACTGACCAGAAGGATAATTGCCATAGTTTAGGTGGGCCATGATCACTGACCATTAGGAATATCATCATAGCTTGGTAGAGCCACGATGACTGACCATGAGGATTATCATCATCGCTTTGTAGGGCCACGATCCCTGACCATTAGGATTATCGTCATAGCTTAGTTGGGCCACGATTACTGACCAGGAGGATTATCGTCATATCTTAGTAGGGCCACGATTACTGACCAGGAGGATAATTGCCATAGTTTAATTGGGCCATGATCACTGACCAGGAAGACTATTATAAATAATATACCTTCGTGTAGATATGAATTCAGCACCACCAATCTTTTAACCTTTCATTAGGTTAGTTTAGGTTAGCTGAGGCTAGATTAGATTAGATTAGATTAGCATTTGTTTGTGTCTTACTACCCATCGCTTGATATTTTTTGCTCTGCTTGAAAAAAACATTAAACCCATCCTAAAGGAGCGCCACAACAGGCGGGGTCGAGTAGTAAGTACACCAATACGCCTTGATTACTATTTTCAAGAAGGGACTTGTGGCTCAATTGTAATGTGGGATTAACACTAACCCTTTAAACGCAGGATATAGATGGGCTTATTTTATTCTTTGGTTTTTTATTTTAAACACTACCAAAGTCAATGCAAGAGACGCCACATCTGTATTTCTTTCAAAAATAAACACGTGAAAATAGCCCCCTCGTTTCAATATAGAGAACACAACCTTATAAACCCATCCTAAATGAGCGCCACAACAGCCGGGGTCGAGTAGTAAGTACACCAATACGCCTTGTTTACTATTTTCAAGAAGGGACTTGTGGCTCAATTGTAATGTGGGATTAACACTAACCCTTTAAACGCAGGTTATAGATGGGCTTATTTTATTCTTTTGTTTTTTATTTTAAACACTACCAAAGCCAAGGCAAGAGACGCCACATCTGTATTTCTTTCAAAAACAAACACGTGAAAATAGCCCCCTCGTTTCAATATAGAGAACACAACCTTAAAGAAAAAACAGTACGTAGTCGCCGTATTGATAGCTAGATTGACGAGATTATTGAAGCGTATTGACATGAGCTTCAATTTTATTGTCAACCTACATTGACCTAATTTTTGATCGTATAGGGGCCCCTTAACAGGTATGCATAGCCCAACAGTAATACGCCCCTTTTAACCAATTCACTTGAAACCAACCTAGGACAGAAACCACAACCGAGAATAGCCAGAGTAGCAAAGCTTTTTTGTGGCCTTATTCTTCATATCGGGAGTTAAAGGAATTTATAAAAATTAGTTTGTAATAAACAATTTTAAGAAAAGGGATATAATATATATATTCTTTATATATTTGTACAGTATACTATATTTATTATCAGAGATGGTTTCAACTCTCTCATCCAATATTTTATATAATACAGATATATATTTTATAAGATAAATATGAGAGTGTAATACTGCCTTGATTAACCAGAGACACTCATTCTGGTAATAATTCTTGGAATTTATTTGCCTCACTTTGTTAACTAAAATTATATTACAAATATGAAGGTTACATAAGAACAAGGTGGAAAAAAACTACAATATATTTCTAATGTACTTTATATAAGTGTCAAAAGACCTCTCTTTCATATTTAAATGTATTTAAAAAAATTAACAGCTGGGATCTTTATGAGGCTTGGGATGTATCTCTTTTCATAGCAAATGTGTGTAATGTGGGTTTCCTGCTTTTCCCCATACAGCCTTCTTATATAAATGTTATGATTCATGGAAGCCAACATTAGTGTTTTATTGTCTTCCTGATTCTAAAATATATCTTCAAATATTATATGACTGTTTTACCTCAAGTAATAAGTTGAGAAATCTGGAAAGCATACATCGGTTTTAAAGTCAATGAGAACAAATGTTATTAATATATTTGTGTTAGTAAAAAAATATTTAAAAACAAAGTAAACACACATTAGATGTACCTCAGATAAAAAAACACTTTATAAACAAAAACTTAATTCCTTGGCATCCAATTGTACCCCAAATTAGTGGTTGCTAGGTCTATGTCCTCACTGTCACAATATATTATATTTACAGTGACAGAAAGATCAGAGTTCAAATACCACCAGGTGTTTTGAGAGTCTTTATACTTCCTAAATAATCCCTGATATTCCTTCACACACATTTTAGTACATAACTTATAAATTATATCTTCCTCTTCCCAGCGTCGTTCGTTTATATATGGCTATATCCCGGATGGAGAGTAAAATGTTCTGCCCACAAACAAACAAAATAGGAAAATAAATACTTACAACAGATATATTTTCTCAAGTTTTCCAACTTTGAATGTACACTCTAACCCGCCTCGGTGGCGTAGTCAGCTAACGCGCTTGTGTTGAGCTCAACCGCTGAGGACGGGTAGATCGAGATTCGAAACTCGGTCGGGTGAACTGGGGGAGGTTTTTCCTAAATGGTTTTCCACTCTCCCTCCACGCAAATGCGAGTTCACTTCCTCTAAAATGAAAACAAATGTTATTAATATATTTGTGTTAATAAAAAAATATTTAAAAACAAAGTAAACACACATTAAATGTACCTCAGAAAAAAAAAGAATACTTTATTAACAAAAACTTAATTCTTTGGCATCCAATTGTACCCCAAATTAGTGGTTGCTAGGTCTAGGCCCTCACTGTCACAATATATTATATTTGCAGTGACAGAAAGATCAGAGTTCAAATACCACCAGGTGTTTCGAGAGTCTTTATACTTCCTAAATAATCCCTGATATTCCTTCACACACATTTTAGTTCATTACTTATAAATTATATCTTCCTCCTCCCAGCGTCGTTCGTTTATATATGGCTATAGCCCGGATGGGGAGTAAAATGTTCTGCCCACAAACAAAAAAAGGAAAATAAATACTTACAACAGAGATATTTTCTCACGTTTTCCAACTTTGTATGTACACTCTAACCCGCCTCGGTGGCGTAGTCAGCTAACGCACTTGTCGTGTTTAGCTGGACTGCTGAGGACGGGGAGATCGAGGTTCGAATCTCGGTCGGGTGAACTGGGGGAGGTTTTTCCTAAATGGTTTTCCACTCTCCCTCCACGCAAATGCGAGTTCACTTCCTCTAATTAAACCTTCCCAATTCCTAATCCATTAGAGTAATTAGTATTTAAAAGCGTATANCCTAAATGGTTTTCCACTCTCCCTCCACGCAAATGCGAGTTCACTTCCTCTAATTAAACCTTCCCAATTCCTAATCCATTAGAGTAATTAGTATTTAAAAGCGTATAACCCGAACGGTTAGTAAGACGCGGTGCTAAAAATTATGTACACTCTATAATACATCTATGATTCCAACTCTTCCCTCACTCACCCCTCTGTTTCCCCTTTTTTCACACATGCGAGCTCGCGTGTGTATGGTCAGCCTCTAACTATAATAGGGTTTACATATTTATCACAATACCCTCCCTTGGAACGTAAATGATAGCAATTTACCCCATTAGTCATTACTCGAGGCTAGGGTAGAAAAATAAGTTTGTTGGGATGGACAGAAAGTTGTGTATCTTGTTTGTGTGGTTCTGACAGGCTGTGTTTTAGTCCCGCTATCTTTGATCTGACACAATTTGGGTTCTAGGGTACACAGATGTTTACATATTTCGTTCATATTGACGCTAATGACCAGCTAAGAATTATTTTTAATATTTATCACTTTAAAAATATATTGTGTAAAACATACAAAAATATACCAAGCCTTTTGCATTTTTCTCGTAATAGAATGAACTTCCAATGATGGGAGCATCGAGGTTCCAATCCCTCGAGTTTACTGGGAGTGATTTTCCCTAAATTACTTTCATCTCTTTATCATTGCAAATAAAGTTACAATTACTTTATATCCAATCGTTCTAAATCCTAACAAATTAGTTTGATTAATAAATATACCTTCTTATATTACTAACTAGTTGTAATACGTGTAATAACATATAACACTCAGATACACCGTTTTTCAGAGAAATTCTGGAAATTTTCTACAACAATTTACAGGTTTTGGATGTGTGCACGCTTAGTCACACGGATTACATCAATGATATCATTAGCTTATTGAGATATTAACTTCCCATTACAGTTTTTTCTTACAAACACTTTTTTACCATATACAGCATATGACAACTTTTATAAGGATTACCACACATGCTCTACTCTTGCTTTAGAATTTTTAGTAAAACTTAAATAAAAGATACATCTGTCAACTTTCCCACTGATGTGGATTGTAGACTCGCTACTGATAAGACGCTTACTAAAACAGCGTGAAAACAGTGAGCACTTAATCTTCTAACAATACCGCTAAATAAGTACGTGAAAATATAAATTACTTGGATTAAAATCATCCCTAGCGCTCTAACACACTGTGACTTTTTTTTACCATACGGATGTGTTCAAACTAATATCTTCGCACCTCACCTTCCTGTTAAATTAGATAATCTGAAACAAGGTATGACAACAGCTATTGCCGGAGTTGAAGACGAGAATGTTAACGCGTCTTTGCTAAAAAAAATAGACTTCTTATAATATTATCTACAAAATGGTGCGTCGTGAAAGTAAATATCTTATAAAGTTTTAGTTTTATAAAATAATGTTTAAGCTGTCTACTTCATTTGAAATAACCTTGTATATGTCTTCAACCTTCCCTTGAAGTACACACTAATTGGTCATTGGTCTCGTCTAGTATGGTTTGTTAGTGTATACAACGTATGGGTTAAGAGTCCTGTCTTGTGTATATGGTTAGTTTTTTCTATTTTGTTTTCTACTCTCCCTTTTTGCAAAATGCGGGTACTGTTTCTTTACATTCTACATATATCAATCATAACTCCTCTGTATAAATATCCGTATATCCCATTCTAGTAGAAAGATTTGTGAAACGAAAATGTCTACATATTAAAAATAATATGAAATTTGGCCAATTATATAATTACAATTCATAATTTTTGTAAATAAATAACACATATTTGTAAGAACGTAGACCTTTTATATAAGTCTATATACTATTCAATTAAAACATACTATAAAGAAATGAAAAATTAAGAGAAATAAAAATGGTTTAAAATTGTAACTATAATCTCAATTTTAAGTATATAAGAATTATAATGACACGGGGGTGGATTCTGTAAAAATTGGTATATGTGCATAGCCAATGTAGACGTAATTAAAAATTATGACTAGTTTGCTTAAATTAGCAAATGGCATAATATATGGTATTTTTTTATTGGATTATTAATAGCACTTTTGGGTATTAGTTGGCAATCCTTGTTCTGACTTGCGAGAAAAGAAATAGTTTAATTTCTATGGCACTAAGAACTTTTTCAAACTACATTACTGTTTCTCATTATTGAAAGAATAGAGCACATATTATGTAAGTTCTGGTACATTTATTGAAATGTACATTTCCCGACAGGTCCTATCTGTTATGTTTTATGCTGTCGCCATGCATTTCTTCCGTTTGTTTTCGGGACATCTCTTCTGCACGGCAAAACCCCTCAGCCTTTTTTAATGTTAAATCTGAATCTCTTTACAAATTTCCAAC
>CABFOW010006192.1:0-17101 GCA_902141385.1 Timema californicum
GGTGAGACTGCAACTAGGCTGGAGATGGTTGATTTGGGAGGGGTAGCTATTATTTCTGAAGCAGGTATTACACATTCCTGGTGAGACTGCAACTAGGCTGGAGATGGTTGATTTGGGAGGGGGTAGCTATTACTTCTGAAGCAGGTATTACATATTCTTGGTGAGACTGCAACTAGGCTGGAAATGGTTGATTTGGGAGGGGTAGCTATTATTTCTGAAGCAGGTATTACACATTCCTGGTGAGACTTCAACTAGGCTGGAGATGGTTGATTTGGGAGGGGTAGCTATTACTTCTGAAGCAGGTATTACACATTCCTGGTGAGACTGCAACTAGGCTGGAGAGGGCAGCTTTTACTTTTGAAGCAGATATTTGTAAATACATGTAATATTTAACAGATTGCAAGAGCTTAGTTGTTAAAAGATTTTAATTGCATTTTACATTTTGTGAAGTTTATATTTTATATACTCGTGTGCATTTATCACGAGCTTTTGTTTATAATATAAGGTAATTTTTCGAAATTTAAATGTCATTTCTTATAATTGTATATCATTTTATAGGTAGGTTATAGAACTTTTTAGGTCACAGAAATTCGGGCCCTGATTGTTACAAATTTGTTGCATGTGAGAAAGTTAAAAATTGATTTCAAATAATATTGTCAGCAATGATATTTGTATTAATCAGGGCTCAGCAGGGTCATACAGCCCTTTTATCCCATTTTGAGTAGTATTAAAAATATTTAAAAAAATATATAATAACTATTGGAACGTTACAGCGTCGGATGCAAATTATTACGCTATAACTGTTCTATTTTAAACGTTTTATTATACACACTCGTTCCATTCCGTGACTCATTGCGCAGGTCACGGGTGAAGGAGAGGGAAGAGGGAGGGTCTGGCGTCATAATTTATGGCTTGGGTTCAAGTCCAGGCTATAAACAGGTGTAACTCTGAAGAGACGTTTTATACTTATACGTAAGGGTAAGGACTTAAGGTCCGTGTATACTATAGAGTAAAGTCTAGGTAGACTTGTTTCACTCTAGTGGGACTGCTCTGCGTAGAGTGAAGCTAGATCCCTCCTAGAGTAAATATGCTAGATCAATCTAGGTTCTGTTTACACTGTATATCGTCGGTGACCTGGCAGCCTAAGGGTAAGGTGTCAGACTTCTGTGTTGGGGGTACGAGGTTCAATCCTCAGTCCCGGCAAAGATTTATCTGATTACCAAACCCTTCCTTCACCTCTGTCAAGACATCTTGTGAATGTGGGGAGTGCCAGGCCTCCACCGTGGTTCGGATCCCACGTTAAACTGTAGGTCCTCCATTTCATCTCGCAATCACCCTACCATTACACATTAGCGTAAGTGCGTATAACCCGAACGGGTAGTAAGACGCGGTGCTAATAATAATAATAATAATAATAATAATAATAATACACTGTATATCCCCCTAATTCTATTGCTAGGCACAATATTTATCCATGACACAATTAAGACGCGTTGCTGCACCTGTTGTAGTTATTTGTTTGTTGGAAAAAGAAGAAACGGCATTCAAAAAAAGAGGTTTTGGGTTTTAAAAAAACTGGATTTCAAGACAAGAACAAGAGGGGGGCTCATGCAGAGTTACTCAAAAAAACTGCTTGCTGAATATGTGAGTTCATACAAGAATTTTATACGTATGTTTTGCCAATATTTTGAATTTTTACTGGATTTGATTTCTCAAAAGAGAAAAAAATCTCAGAAAAGATACTTCACCTTCGAAAATACTTACACTGACATTACGGTTTCTAGCCACTGGTAAGTTATTGGTTAGAAAATATTAACATGTTTTAATATACATAATTTAGTTTTTATTTAAAACAAACACACTTTTCACATATATATTATTATATTAAAAAGTTTAACCAAACTATTTATTTATTTTTATTTTAGGTGACCGAAAACGATTCAAAATAGTCAATTAAATTTAGTGTTTTTTTTCTCTGCCCCAATTAAATTGACTTTTATCTGACATTTTTTCACTCACAGTTTACGCCACAAGTTATCACAAAACTGCTAGAGCACGAGGTCTATTTGGATTGCTAAATAGATTTAGAGCAGTCTAGAGTGCCGGGTGCCTGTCCACACTGCAGACTTCCTAGACCTTGACAACTCTCGTGATAGCGTAGACTGAGTCTAGCTAGAGCACTCTACGTTATGTTTACATTACTAGACTTCAACGTGACTTCAACTAGAGTGCTCTAGATAGAGTAAATCTAGCAAAAAGTCTACAGTGTACACGTACCTTAAGTAATTAAGGGTGACTGTTTATACAGAGCAATATGGAGCCTATCTCTTACGGATATGTAGCTTGTAGACACGTGACTGGTTGCAAAGATTCTTTCTGACGTAGTTTAGCAGCTCTGAAAGTTTATCGTGTAGTTTATCTAAATGATCAGATTCACTTGTCGGAAGGTCCTCCTCATCTTACAGTGCCGGTATCAAACGTGTTTGATATTTTCTGATCGGACGTCTGTTTTCAGCGCTTCAAACTTGTAGGAAATGTAACACCTAGCTCCCCTTGTGGATAGATCACTCATCACTTGGACAAGTGCTCCAATGCGACAGAGAATATATGCTTGTAGGTGTCTTCATTCCTACGTAGGTAGTTCCGGAAACCGTCAGCATCTAATAACCGCATGGTCTAAGACGCTACCCCCACGATGGATTGAACGCCTTAAAATTGACAGATCGGGATTCGATCCTGGCCTGGTGTACTGAGAGTGGCTCTTTCCTAAATGGCTATTCACTCTCCCTCAACTCAAATGTGGGTACACTTATTCCAAATTCAACCTTCCTGATCCCTAACACATTAGTGTAATTACTACATAGACGTGTAGTGCTAACGGGTAGTAGGTTGGAGTGCTAAATAAAAAATCAGCATCTTATTCAAGCATGATCGTCTAAGTGTGTGAAATGGTGTCCCCATTCGATGCCAAAATTTCACCCCCACACAAGCTTATTTCTGCTTTATTTCAACACTACGAGATTCCAAACTTCGGTAGAACTCGTACAAAAGAATCAAATATCATGTGTTTGTCACAATATCTTGACAAGAAGTTAACCAGCAAAAACAAGTGTTAATCGATAAAAATCCCCCACCCCTCCATTGAGATGCATGATAACCGTTTGTCAGAAAGTGGCACGTGTGTGAGAGGTACCCAAGATTTGGCAGCTCGCGGTGCTGCGAGATGACACAAGAAATCAACGCTGCAAGATGACACAAGAAATCAACGTTGTGAAACGACACAAGAAATCAACGCTGCGAGATGACACAATAAATCAACGCTGTGAAACGACACACGATATCAACGCTGCGAGATGACACAATAAATCAACGCTGTGAAATGACACACGATATCAACGCTGCGAAACGACACAGGAAATCAACGCTGTGAAACGACACAAGGAATCAACGCTGTGAAACGACACAAGAAATCAACACTGCGAAACGACACAAGAAATCAACGCTGCGAAACGACACAATAAATCAACGCTGTGAAACGACACAAGAAATCAATGCTGTGAAACGACACAAGAAATCAACGCTGCGAAACGACACAAGAAATCAACGCTGTGAAACGACACAAGAAATCAACGCTGCAAGATGACACAATAAATCAACGCTGCGAAACGACACAAGAAATCAACGCTGCGAAATGACACAAGAAATCAACGCTGAAAAATACATAGGAAATCAACGCTGAAAAATGACGTAAGAAACCAACGCTGAAAAATACATAGGAAATCAACGCTGAAAAATGACATAAGAAATCAACGCTGTGAAAGACACAAATAAATCAACACTGCGAAACGACATAAGAAATCAACGCTGAAAAATGACACAAGAAATCAAAGCTGAAAAATGACACAAGAAATCAACGCTGAAAAACGAAATAAGAAATCAACGCTGCAAAAGACACAAGAAATCAACGCTGAAAAACTAGATAAGAAATCAACGCTTTAATACGAAATTATAAATCAAAGCCGCTAAACGATCCCGGAAATTAGCGCTGAGAAATGACGTCAAAAAGAATATCTGCAAAACGTGAGAGATCAGCGTTGTGACCTGCTACGTGTAATACGGCCTTTATACCAGAGAGGTTTGCACACCTCTCAGAAGTATGATGTGGATTGTTTATTTCATTGTTGATTTCTGAAGTAAATACATAATTGCCTTTTAACTAATAGGGGAAGTTTTTACGATTATATGAGGTAACAATGTTATGTAATAACATTTCTATGTAATCTACTGGTACAAGGACGACTTTAGAAAATACATTTTCTGCAATACGCGTCGATATTAAGTTACTATATTATTAGTTATTATTATTATTTTATAGGTATTAATACAATCTCTTTTAAGTACTGACAGCAGTAAATAACATTAATTAATATATTAATATATGAAAAACAGTTTCAGTAAACACTGCAATTTTCAGATAAGGTTTCTCCTATTTTAATCTTTTTCATAAACCTTTTTTACGTTATTAATAATAACTGGCCTTGTGGTTTTGTGATAAATGCACCTGGCTACAACACTAAGAGGTGTCCTGGTGGTCTAGGGGTAAGGTGTCAGACTTTTGTGCTGGAGGTCCGGGGTTCAATCCTCGGTCCCGGCACAGATTTATCTGATTACACCCTACCATTACACATTAGCGTAAGTGCGTAGAACCCGAACGGGTAGTAAGACGCGGTGCTAATAATAATAATAATAATACACTAAGCGTCCCAAGTTCGATTCAGTGCTGGTACCTTGGATATTTTTCCCGAAAGGAGAATTAAATCAAACTGTTACCATGGCTTGGTTAATTAGAACTAAATTAGGTATTTAGGGTTTCTACTGAGACCACAACACCATACTCACTATCACCCTCATCTCATCTCATGGGGACATGGAAAGAGCCTCCACGGAAAGGATGTACGATTAGTACATTCGGAAGTCCTCTGGGTAACGGTACACTAGTACTGGCTAATTTTCCCACAAAATGGGCTACGATTGATGTAGATCAGAAACACATTATTATTATATGATTATTATTATTATTATTATTATATGATTATGAATGATCATACACAAAATGTGGATATAAAATATTTTATTTTAAAATAAATTCAAAGGCTAGTGGCTAAATCTATACTTAATATATTTCAGAATAAAAGTAGAGTGCTGTTAATATTTATTTATTATTCATTAAATGTAAGTGATTTAATATGGGTGTGAAACGTGGTCTATTAGCTTGCATGAAGAAAACAAATTCAGGGTGTTCAAAAACAAGGTGCTTAGGAAAATATGTTGTCCAAAGGGGGATGACGCTAATGTGTAATGGAGGATATTACTTAATGATAAGTTACATACCTTGTAGTCATATCCAGTCTAGTAGATTAAGGTGGGCAGGAAATTCAGTGCAATTTGTATAATTAGAACCGTGTTTGGAGTATTAACTTATAATAAGGAAAATATATTATCCATTAGACTAGTTTTCGATGGATTAAGGACAATTGCACCCATAAAACTGCGCCTTCCCAGAAAAAAATAGTCATCACACCATTAGGTGGGAAAAGTGCACTCCACACTCTGTTTTACGCACTTACAAAACAAGTGCACCCAAGGGCCTAACAAAGTGTTTGAAGAGTCTAGCCTAGATTCAAAAAAATGTAGTAAAAGGTCGTCAATAATTAGTTTGGTAACTTCAATTTGTACGTTCACATCAAATGCTTACAGATACACACTAATCTTTATTTCAATGAAAAACCTAACCTAATCTAACTTAACCTAATATAAGCAACAGGCAAAGAGACAGGTGCGATAAATCGATGTATGGCCTCCTCAAGACATCATGATGTGCGATGAGTCGATTTGAAATACCCGCCCTCCTAAACAAAAGGATGCGATGAACAGATCTACGTCGGTGAAAATGGTAGGGACATGAGGAAAGTGAGAAAAGTGCGCCAACACGGCATTGTGGGCCATCGTCATCTTAATATATGTATTTCATGTTAATATTTCTTTGTGTGTTTTCTTTCCGCTTGATTATTAGACTTATTAGTTAGGAATTTCTTGGAATACTCAAGGTTGAAACTGAATATTTGTATAATGCAGACGTCATAAACGTTAACATATAAGAATAAAAACGCCCCTTCCTATGCACGTGTTAATCTCTTAACCGGTTTGTAGGTGATTCATCGCTAATGGTTGAAATATAAAGAAGGGGCGATAATGTGTTGCAAAAAGAGACGATTAACGAGTGACATATAAATACAGGGAGTGGCCTTTGTTTCTTCCGACTCGCATACAAGATTTTCAGGATGAAGTCTGTGTTTCTGACGAATGTGTGCTTGTTGGTGATTCTAGGGGTAGTTTCTGGCGCACCAACCCCGGCAGAGAAGAAATACACCAACAGGTACGACCACTTGAACGTAGACGACATCTTGGCAAACAAGAGGACCACCGATGTCTATGTCAAGTGCGTAATGGACAAGGGCCCGTGCCCTCCGGAAGGGCAGGAGCTTAAAGGTGAGTTTGAGTCATTTGTACAGTCTAGACTGCGTTGTTTCATCAGATGTCTGGGGGAGGGGAGAGGATTTTAAGGAACTGCACCAGTCAGTGGTGAACACAATAGGGTTTGGAGTGGGGGTAGGGGGGCCATTGACCCCTTCCTCACTCACAAGAACCCCAGTGATTTTAATAAAAACTTAAATCATATTAAAATATAAATGATATACAGAGAAGCTATTTTAAACATCGCGTCTTACTACCCGTTCAAGCTATACGGCCATGTGTTGATTACGCTAGTTGCCTTAACGATAGAAAGGCTATATTTATAGGAATTGTATCCACATGTGCGTGTAGATAGAGTGGGAAAAAAAATTCTGAATAAAACTAACCTAGGTACACCCAACTGAGATTCGAACTTTGGCAGTCTAATCTTCTCTGAGAGTAGCGCGTTAGAGCATCCGGTCACCGATTAGGATTTTAGAGGACTGATTTGAGTCAAACGTAAATGGTATATTTTGAGACCAGCCCTACAGCTTGATATTCAAAATATACACAGCTATACATTATTAAAACTACCCCTGGAAGGGATGGGGTGGCTATAAGATAGTGCCAGTCCTAATTTTAATCAAAACTGAGTTGATACTGCCATCTAGTGTCTAACACACGGAAAAATAGATTAACTGACCTTTTTTTTCAGCCAAATCTAAATATATATTACGCCCAACGTCACTTGTAAACATAAAGAGAACACCATTATCTAGTTGTCGCAGTGAATGTTGTATGGAATGGCTCTGGTTCATTCAACAATAAAAACTCACAAAATTAGGACGGATGTAAAGAGTTGACAGAAGTTTTCTTGGGTAGGACTGTCAATGTTGCCAAATATTATAGTGAATTAAGCTGGTATCTGACAGTTGCAGGAAAATGGGAAAAACAAAATGGGAGCTACGTCTTGCTATTATTGAATTATCCGTCTATGTAATAATTACTCCAATGGGTTAGGGATGAGGAAGATGGAATTTATAGGGAAGTGTTCCCCCATTTTCATAAAGGGACAGTGAGAAACCATTTAGTAAAAAATCATATAAATTACACCCAACTGTGGTATAATCCCGATATTTCTGTCGTTGATAGTCCAGTCTGTTGAGAGAGTGATTCCCTAGACCGAAGTGGATATTTCTATGTTCTCTTCCTGTCCTATGTCCTATACACTGATCACGGCCCGTAAGATACGAGTATGAACCGGGGTAGTAAGTAGATATTATTGATACCTTATTGATACTTTACTCATATCAATATTTTTCTCTTTATATCAATACATTTTTACTCGAAGCTTTTACCCAAATGAGTAATTACACCAAGATATCGGATCGGTATGAAAAAAGCTATAATTTATGTAAAATAACATTTTTATTGTGATATTTATAAGCCTATACTTTGAAACCCTGAATATATTGCTCTGCTGCCTCATTAGTTAATGAGATAGGTACAGTACATAATTAGGGCCAATATTACACTTGTGATCATTTTATTATCTTATATCATAAATAGTAAATGTATACTATAGGCAAGTTTGATGTATTTTTAATAGATAAGTATACTTCAATAAGGATATAAAGGAGGAAAAAAAATTCTATTTTTAGAGCTAAAAAACATCAAAAAACATGATATTCGTAAGAAATTTTCTATATATTCTTGAGATATCAATGCCATCCATTATCGATACTTTTCTTTCGATACAATATGAGTAAATAATCGATATTTTATTTTATATAAGAAAGGATTACTTTTCTTTCGATACCGGTATCATATCCCTAGTCATGAAGGAGCATAGATTCTATGTTTCCGAATTGAGTTCAATATTTTTGTAGTTTTTATATCAAAACATTTTTTTTGGTCAAAATAAATCAATTACTTTGCCTGTATAGACATAGTCTAATTTTCTTCAAATGGTGATATCAACAGTTGCTTAATATCTCACAAGTGTGTCCTGGAATTTAATGACAACTTTTCTTCTTCGTTTAAAAAGTTTGTCATCTAATACCGCTATGCTCATGACAGATATTCAACCACCATTGATATCACCATGTGAAGAATATTAAACTCTAATGGAATTTTTTTTTTGCCAAGAGAACTGTTTGCTATAAAAACTGCAGAATCATTGCCCATAGCTCATGTTTCCTAAATCCCCACCTTAACCAAATCTGGCAATGTCATTCTTTGAACCTGAGTCGAGTGGTGTATGTGCTGTCTATTCCATTTATTCTAAAAGGTAGCAGTATTGTACTACTTTGAAGAACTACACTATCGCCTTGTCTTGTATTATTATTATTATTATTATTATTATTTAGCACCGCGTCTTACTACCCGTTCGGGTTATACGCACTTACGCTAATGTGTAAAGTGTAATGGTAGGGTGATTGTGAGATGAAATGGAGGACCTACAGTTTAACGTGAAATCCGAACCACGGTGGAGGCCTGGCATCCTTGTCTTGTAAGCTACATCATACGAGCTAGGCTTGTTACCTTTCAGGGTTAGCGAACGGTCCATAATGTTTATAAATTTTGACATATAATTAAAGACAGACGTCTTAAAAAATTTGTACAATGGTTGTTTTATTATGAATATGATGTAGTGTTGAATATAAACATTCATTTGGGGTATGTATCCGACACCTTAGCTAAGTCGGTGGCGTATCTGCCTAATGAGATAAGGGTCCCGTGTTCGATTACCAGAATGACCGAAGACTTTGTCATTGATGAAATATGGGTGTACTCTTTTATATTGATAAATTAACGGCTGGGGACTGGATGCTGTGCCTGGCTTAGTCTTAAGGTGCGGCAGAAGGGAGGACAATTATTTTTATAGTTTTTATAGAATTGAAATTATTTGTCCAAAATAAATCAAATATTTCTCCAGTAGCAACATAAAATTTAGTTTTCTACACATGCTAATATCAACCAACATATCTTGAATATCTGTCAAGGGTGTCCTGGAATTTTGTCAAAACTTTTTAAATAAAGATAAAATGTTTTGACAAAATTCCAAGACACCCTTGACAGATATTCAAGATATGTTGATACTAGCATGTGTAGAAAACTAAATTCTATGTTGCTACTGGAGAAATATTTGATTTATTTTGGCCCAAAAAAAGTGATGCTATAAAAACTGTAAAAATACTTGCGTTCTTTTCTGCCGCACCTTAAATTATATTATGAGGCCTCGTTTACACTGCAAGCGATTTGCTTGGAGGCTAGATAGAGGCTAGAGGCTAGATAGAGGCTAGATAGAGGCTAGATAGAGGCTAGAGGCTTGCCTAGTGGGTGGTGGCAAGCGATGCGCCGTTCGAACAGCAAGAGGTGTCTAGTCGAGTCAATAGCAGTGTTGAGGTCCGTTGTTTCATCACGTCACTGTCAAAACTATATAGGGAATTAATTGCACTCGAAAACATAGCTCTAAAACTCGATTGTATACCTTGTGCTTATAGATCTGGCTTGGTTCGTGAATTTAATAAGAGCTGGTGAATTTAACAACTTATAGGCCTGTTGTCAAGCTCATTTGTATGATGATACATTTTTGGAATATTTACCTATGAATAAAGAGTCATTTGATTTCTTACTTTACAAACTAGAAGAAAGAGTGACCAAAACTAAAATTAATTTTAGAGAACCGATTATTGCTAAACAAGGACTTGTTAGTTAAGTTTTTTACTATAAGCTATTTAAAAATAGTATTTTGTATGTCGTATTATTATAGTTTATTATGTATCTAGTTAGGGGGAAAAAAGAACAAAACAACCATTTGGTCATTATTATAGTTAACAAAATCCAGGGTGACCTGGTGGTCTAGAGTTAAGATGTCAGGCTTCTGTGCTGGCGGCCGGGGTTCAATCCCAGGTCCCGGCACAGATTTATCTGATTACCAAACCCTTCCTTCCCCTCTGACAAGACATCTTGTGAATGTGGGGAATGCCAGGCCTCCACCGTGGTTCGGATCCAACGTTAAACTGTAGGTCCTCCATTTCATCTCACAATCACCCTACTATTACACATTAGCGTAAGTGCGTATAACCCGAACGGGTAGTAAGACGCGGTGATGATAATAATAATAATAATAATAATAATAATAATAACAAAATCCAAAAGCAGCATGTGTATTACACAATTACATCGTTGATAAAGAAAGGCAGGACTCTACTTATTTAATTTGTCAAACTATATTAAATATGGGTACATCACAAACATACAGATTACAAGATCATTTCCATAATAGTGCTGTTCGAATCAGGGAAACCTTCTTAAATAACTTTAATGGAGCAGGAATTGTTCCTTGACCTTCTAGAAAATATTTTGTCTTATACTAATATTTAATACATAATTACAAAAAAAATACATTAAATTGGAATAATTAATCCTCGTATATTAATTGATGCATGTAATAAAAATACTTTAACTAAACTGTAATGTTTAGTTCTTCACATATCTCTTCCCAGAACCTTTTTTTTTAGTACTCCCACATTCTTGTGAAGGATGTCACTGGTGTCCCACATCGCTCTCATTTGGAACACAGAACTAATAAACTTTTAAATGTTCATTATTATAAATAAAATAGAAAACTGACCACAGGCCGGAAACAGGATGTAAAATGAGTGACCTGGCAGTCTAGGGGTAAGGTGTCAGACTTCTATGCTGGTGGCTGGGGTTTAATCCCCGGTCCCGGCATAGATTTATCTGATTACTAAACCCTTCCTCCACCTCTGACAAGACATCTTGTGAATGTGGGGAATGCCAGGCCTCCACCGTGGTTCGGATTCCACGTTAAACTGTAGGTCCTTCATTTCATCTCACAATCACTCTACCATTACACATTAGCGTAAGTGCGTATAACCCGAACGGGTAGTAAGACGTGGTGCTATTAATAATAGTATGTAAAATGGATGTTATAAAAATGTTCTATGTATACTTTGATCACTAAGGAGAAGTTTCAACCATAAACCCAAATATAACACTATCAAGACTATGGTAACGTTAAAAAAATGACACAATTCTTAACAAGATGTGCTTAACATTTTTTTTAATGGCCTGGAAAGGAGTTCTCCCCTTCACAGAACTTCTAGTAATATTAACTTTGAATATACTTTGCATTGTTCCAGAACACATCCCCGAAGCCTTGGAAACTGCGTGTGAGAAGTGCACGTCTTCTCAGAAAACTTTCATAAGAAAATCTATCCGGTTTTTAGCCAAGAATCGACCAGAAGATTTGGAATTAATACAGAACCATTACGACAAAGACAACCTTTACAGAACTAAGTTTATGGAATTTGTAGACCGTGATGATTAAAACCTCGTCTACATGAACCGTATCTGTATGGCGCTTAGTAAGAGATCAATTCTACCCCACCTTAAAGTTTGATTCACATGCCCGCCGAAAAGAGACAGCAGAATCTGCCTAAGAGGCGCAGCCCTCACGCGCGGTATGTTGACCCATGATGCATTGCAATGCTAACTTAAAACAGCTGGTCATCAACATATTTTATTTTAAAGTGGATGGATATATAAATATTTTGAATCATTCTCCCGATGGTTGTTTTCAAATTATAACGCTGTGTCGTGGCACAATCCAATACATCGATAAACACGTTTTACACTAACGGGTTATTTCAAATCTCACAAAAAGAAACGAAGATGTCTGCTAGCTTCTAGCTCTACAGCGCATGCGTTGTCATATGCTCATGCGCACTGACTTGAGATGGTTGAGTTTTGAGATTTGATTGGTTCTCCCGTGTCTAACATCTCGGGCAGAGCGGATGAAGTAGAGATGAGTTGAACTTCATCAGAACAGCTCGCGACGATGAGGTGGAAATCTTGTGATTGGCTTAGAGCGCGTCACGTGACCACGTTTTGGTCCTGCACTCTTTTATTCGGCGAATGTGTGAATTCACAGGAACTCATGTACATCCTCCCCCCCCCCCTTCACTCCCCTCCTCATCAAATCTTAAAATAAAATTACTTGTTTTAGAGAAATAATTAAGTGTTTATTATGATATATATACCGGTGTATGTGGGTCCTACATTTTTTTGTAGAACCTTTTTATAAACCGTGTAAAACAATTTATTTCAACAATAGTAAAATATTTCTAATTACCTTGGATTTTGTTTTAATTTCTTCTCGAAGTACCTGATGTTATAAGGCAGAGGTAGGCAACCGGTTGATCTTGTAGATATCATGAAAAATGCAAGCTTACTTCGCGTTAATACATTATGATACAGTTTATAAAACACGACCATAGTGTAATCCATCACGGTATGGCTGATACCTTCCAGTGTAAATGGAGTGTTCATTTTATTTATTTTAGTTATTTTCTATAAAGGCAGGAGCATAAGTTTCGGAGGAAATATTTAATTTAAGGAATAATACAAGATGTATAGAAAAGAATAACTAAAATCAGAGAGGGGTAACGAAGGCTGATTGCTGCACCTTTGATAAATTTAGAAGTTGATAAGGGCCCCAAGAAGGTTGCATACCCCTGTTCCAAGGTTTGTCAGTGGAGTATTCTTTGACAAACTTTCGCCTAACCTCAATATAATTTCAGCAATCCTCATCGAAACCAAAATCAGTCGTGCGCCTATGAGTGGATCCAAGCAAACTCTGAAAGTGGAGATAATGCTTTAGAAAAAAATGTAACTGTAAATTTCAGAAAAAATCATTATTGTTATCACCAAAAATCAAATGCTAAAAATAATTCAAACTTAGTAGGCGTAATCTTAAGTTAAAAATTTTCAGCAAAAAATCTATATTTTTCAACTAAATAAATTTATTACTTAGGCTGCTATAGAGGAGAATAGCGTTACGATTTTTACTTTTTCATATAGAGACTGTATCTAAAACGTAAAAAAAAAATGAAATTATGATTAATCTTGACGTTTTATTTATAATTTCAAAACAGTGGGTCTTATAATAATTGCCATTAATATTATGTCAGTCCGTTTCCCACTGCCTGTATGTTTGTGTGTATAGAGATCAAGGGGAAAAAAACATATTTAAAATTAACGATTGTTAAGTGATGACTAATATTTGAGAATTCGACTAATTTATAAATTGTTATAGTAGTTATGTTTAAAATGAATATCTGGATCGTTTTTCACATTATATAAAACATTCTATTCTGATTTTTTTCGAATAAGAAATTGCTTAAGACAAATAAGCCAATGACCCAATTTTTGCCATTTTTGAATTAGTATTTTTTAATGACTTTAATCATTTAAAATAGACTAAATAGTCATAAAATTATAATAGTTAATTACTGCTGTAATTATTAAAAACGACTAAATAATATAATATTCTTTTAATGAAAAAATGACACCTAGATACAGGAATTAAACCGGGGACCTTTGGCTTAGTACGCCAACGCTCGTACCACTGATCAATTCAAGAATTATCCGGAGCTCAGGGTCATTCTTTACTCACAATTTAAAGCAGAGTCTATGATGGACGTGAGGAAATGGTCAGTTACATCTGAGAGATCAATTAAGGTGGTGAGCTATCAGATAAAGAATATGATATTTAGATGCGGCTATTACTAACTATAGCTAACAAAATATAGAATAGTTTGGCTATTTAATTTGTTATGATATGTGCATTCGTACGTACTATTGGCAGAAAAAAACCTCACTAGTCGAAGGTGGCTGATGAGTAAATTTAAATTTTAAATAGGTTCGGTGTCTTAAGGTTGGATACACACCAACGAGTCCCTAGTCGAGTCGAGTCTCATAAAGTCGAGTCCCATTTGACTCTTAGACCTATTAGAGGTAAGATTGGGCCTGGAAGAACGCCAGTTGAGTTGAGGGGGCTACTACTCTACACACTCATCTGTCGAGTAACTTGCGAGGAGAATATCCTGGAGCTTTAGTTCCTGTTCAGTATGGAGGAGGAAGCCGTCCAAACCATCTTGAAAGCCTGAGTTATACAGGATGTTTGGAAACTCATAGCTCAAATTAAATATAAAGCTTGTTTGAACCAAAAGTAACAAAAAATCCCTGTACAGTCACATCCGGAAAAATATGCTAATACCATTAAATTGTGTCCAAAGTTTCTGCGTACAGTACCGGGAGAGCAAAGCTTTTCAAGCATGCGTGTACAACAAGTTGCATAGGATCTAGGCACGCGGCACTGCCCATGTAACAATGGCGAGCACTTTCCGTGATGATGAAACTCAGAACGTATTCGCGTTTGCTGATGTACGGGTGTGTTGTTTACTTTATTGTGCTATGTTCTGCTGCCGTGCGCCTAACTTATATGCAACTTGTTTTACACGCATATTTTAACAGCTTTGATCTCCAAGAGCTGTACGCCAAAATTTTGGACACAATTTATTGGTATCAGCATAGTTTTCAGGATGTAGATGTATAAGGATTTTGTATTACTTTTGGTTCAAACAAACTATATGTGCAGTTTGGGCTATGAGTTTCCGAATACCTGTAACACAACCGCGCATAGTCGAGCAACCATGTGCTCTACACTAGTCCAAGTCATAACAGCGAAGGTATGTCAGGTCACAGAACTGCAGAGTAGGGACACTAAGATAACAAGGTTCTTTTTTCCTAGCTCTTTTAATGTACTCTAAAACTTTCATCACATTTATACGCTTTCATAGTAAATAATATATTTCAATAAACCAGACCGAAACGAACCCCACAGTTATTTGGCGCTGCCTACCCAACCCACTAAGCTATCCTGACAAGTAGGTTCATGGGTTGGTTGGAGTAGTGACAATAATTTATTTTATTGAAGGACTTAAGCTCTTTTATAAATTGCATTGTGTTAGGGATTGACAACTAAAATAATCCCTACCGTTAAAACCATAGCACCAATGAATATTGAACTCGGAGCTATTAATTATTTCATTGGGTCTCGCGAACCAATTCATACAAACCTCGTAGGTGACCTGGCGGTCTAGGGGTAAGGTGTCAGACTTCTGTGATGGCGGCCGGGGTTCAATCCTCGGTCCCGGCAAAGATTTATCTGATTACCAAACCCTTCCTTCACCTCTGACAAGACATCTTGTGAATGTGGGGAATCCCAGGCCTCCACCGTGGTTCGGATTCCACGCTAAACTGTAGGTCCTTCATTTCATCTCACAATCACCCTATCATTACACATTAGCGTAAGTGCGTACAACCCGAGCGGGTAGTAAGACGCGGTGATGATAATAATAATAATAATAATAATAATAATAATAATAATAATAAACCGGTTGCCCTTTGCTTCCATCATGCGGCCAGTGGTGATTGTGAGGAATAGCTAGGTATAGTCTACTCGCCATAGGAATGGTGGTAACTGACAGCTAACAAGAGTTACCAGATCTAATCCATCCGCCAAACCAAATTATCTTCAAGACCATATATTGAACTGCTGTAACTTTTGACAGACAAAAGTTTCACGACAAACAATTAGTTTTAGTTATGTGTTTTATTTGAACCATTTTCACATATTCTGCTAATACTCAGTTACCACCACTCCTATGGCGAATGGACTTTAGCTAAGTTATTGCCAATCACATGTTCTGCTTAAGTTATTTAGTTACAAAACCTTTAACACTACACGAGTTTGGTGTTAACTGCAATATACACGTGACTATTTTCTATGACACTACACACATTTTAACTTGTAAACAAACATTATTATTATTTCCGTAACTTACTACCCGTTCGGGTTGTACGCACTTACGCAAATGTTTAATGGTAGAGTGGTTGTGAGATAAAATGAAGGACATAAAGTTTAACATGGGATCCGAACCACGGTGGAGGCCTGGCATTCCCCACATTCACAAGTTGTGATTAATCCACGTCTTGTCAGAGGTTAACGAAGGGTTTGGTAATCAAAGAAATCTGTGCCAGGGCCGAGGATTGAACCCCGGACCGCAGCACAGAAGTCTGACACCTTACCCCCAGACCACCAGGTCACCGAATAAACATAGTTTTAATATTAAAATAAAAGTAATGGATATTTGTGAATTGAATGATGTAATAATAGAGGGCAGGGTGTTAGCATAAATTGTATTTTTGTTTTTACCTTCCCTTGTTTGTTCTACTAACCAACAGCTCTAACCGCCGGTGGCCGTGTGGTCTAACGCGCTACTCTTTCGGCAGCCTAGAATGCCGTTGACGGGGAGATCGAGGTTCGAATCTTACTTAGGTGTGCTGGTGAGAATTTTAACAAAATGTTTTTTTACGCTCTCTCCACGCAAATGTGGGTACACTTCCTTTAAATTCAAACTTCTTAATCTCTAAAATAATTGCGTAATTAGTGCATAAGCGTATAACCTGAACGGGTAGTAAGACGCGGTGCCAATAATAATAATGATAAACATTATCTGAAAATGAAATGTAATCAAAATCGTTAGAGCAAATTTTAAGAAATGTATTTTATCTCTTTTTGCCCTTCAGTAAACTACCCTTAAAACTAGGGTTGGATATCTAATTCCATAAACAGCTCGGGGGGGGGGGGGGAACTTTGTAAAAACCCAAAAAAAAAGGTTTATATGGAATTGATAAAAAATTTTTTGCCCAG
>CABFOW010006192.1:17326-34545 GCA_902141385.1 Timema californicum
GTGATTGTGAGATGAAATGGAGGACCTACAGTTTAAAGTGGAATCCGAACAACGGTGGAGGCCTGGCATTCCCCACATTCACAAGATGTCTTGTCAGAGGTGAAGGAAGGGTTTGGTAATCAGATAAATCTGTGCCACGACCGAGGATTGAACCACGGACCCCAGCACAGAAGTGTGACACCTTACCCCTAGACCGCCAGGTCACCTACCAGATGTAACAAATTATTTTGAATATGTGTCTGTTACTGTCAAGGATGGATCCAGGACCTGTTGTCGGGGTTTCTTTAGGTTTTCATAGGGATCCTTCAAGTATAAAGTTTATAATTTTAAATAATCAAGATTTTTATTTATAATAATTTTAATAGTAATAATCATATTACCAATTTATAGATTATATAAATAATTTGCCATACTAATCATTACAATAAAAGAAGATTTATAAGAAACCAAAACATTGTTTATACAAAAAAAATCACAATTAAAGTAATAAATGGGCATAAAATGTTTTAGTATAATATAAAAAATATGTATTTTATTGCAAATAATTGGTTATCAAACTAAACTTAGTAATAAAATTACTGGAAAACTTTAATTTTAAGCTGTTTGGTTTTCTGCACATTAAATCTGAGTTAAAAGAGTTATTGATTAGGTCATGTAAGAAATATGGCGAGGGATATTTTAATAAACCATTCTTTATAATATTAAGGTGACCTGGCGGTCTAGGGGTAAGGTGTCAGACTTCTGTGCTGGCGGCCGGAGTTCAATCCTCGGTCCCGGCAAAGATTTATCTGATTACCAAACACTTCCTTCACCTCTGACAAGACATCTTGTGAATGTGAGGAATGCCAGGCCTCCACCGTGGTTCGGATCCCACGTTAAACTGTAGGTCCTCCATTTCATTTCACAATCACCCTACCATTACACATTAGCGTAAGTGCATATAACCTGAACGGTTAGTAAGACTCGGTGCCAATAATAATAATTTATAATATTAAGGAGTTGGTTTAAATATTTGTTATTATTTTCTTTCAAACTCCCAAATCCTGGATCGGTCACTGGCTTATATTATATAAGTTGTGATTATTGAGGAACAATAGTAGTAACAATAAATAATATTATTAATAATAAAATAATGTGTATTTCTCTCAAAGATGAAAATTCTGGCCAATCTTTAAATAGATGTTTCATACAAAACTAGTTACAAAGAAAGAGTTTCTGGCTGGACCTTAATCATAAATTGAGGTTGTATTATTGTAAACACAATAATAACAGTTACCAGTTAATTAAAAAATTTAATACTGGGTCTATAATTAACATTGAAAAAAAATATTTCTTTGTAAACAAGAAAAAGATGGTAATCTCTTTATACATTCCAAGTATCATTCGAGTTGGCCTTGTGGTTTTACTCACGTACCAACTAACTACACCATAGCTAGCTATTATACAACTTACACTCGGTGGCAACTTTCAAGAGCACTCCAGGCTGTATAGAGATATTACTATCCTCTCTTTCTCTCGGCTATACTCGGTGACAGCCTTTGAGAGAACTGGATGTATACTATCTCCAAGCTGGGTGTTTCTTAAAATCCTCTCTTACGGTTGTTAAGACAGGAAGTCTGATGCCATAGTGAACAATGGTAGCAACATTGACGGTACATCTGGTAAGGTCTTATATTACCTCGGAGGTTGCAACCGGGTGTAGTTTAAAGTTCCATCAGAAATTGTAACCGAGTGTTGTTTAAAGTTCCATCAGAGATTGTAACTAAATGTAGTATAAAGTTCCATCAGAGATTGTAACCGAGTGTAGTTTAAAGTTATCTCAGAGATTGTAACTAAGTGTAGTTTAAAGTTCCTTCGTAGATTGTAACCGAGTGTAGTTTAAAGTTATCTCAGAGGTTGCAACCGAGTGTAGTTCTTAAAGTTCTCTGAGGTCGTTTCCATAAATATGCTGGAGAGGTAGAACCCAAATATTGTCTTCTTTCTCAGAGTGGATCTGCTGGAGATAAAAATACAATAAAAACAAGTGAGAATCAACAAGAAACCTTCATATAAAAGCGGATGACTCCACGTGTGAAGAAAGCAGTCTTTCTTGCGTCGCGTCACCGACAACAATGAGACGTCTCGCAGTGTTTGTGTGTCTGCCGGTGTTTTGGGGGATGGTCTGCACTGCACCCCTACCCTCGGGAGAGAAATACACCGACAGGTATGACCACATTGATGTCGACGTCATCCTGAGCAACAAAAGGACCACCAATGTCTACGTGAAGTGTCTCTTAGAGGAAGGGGCTTGCCCCCCAGAAGGGAAGGAACTCAAAGGTGATTTTTTTATTTTATTTCTAGAGTTTCGTATTTATTTTTAATCACACGTGTCAGTGGTTACATGTATAACATTCCAGTCTTCTTTGTTGGTAATAGGTAGTTCGGTGTTCGGATCTCAGTTAAATATTGTAAGGGTCTTTTTGTTTCCCCTAAATAATTGTTTCACTCTCCTTACACGAAAATGAGAGTACATTTCCAGTAAATTCTATTTTCTCTATATATATAAATATAATAATTAATCTACCCACCTCAGTGGTCACATAGTCTAAGATGTCACACTCGTAATATATCGGCTTATCAATGACAGGGAAGATTGGGGTTCTAATCTCGATCGGGTGGACTGAGGGCGGATTTTTCCAAAATAGTAGTTCACCATTCCTCCACGCAAATGCGGGAACAATTTACAAATATTTTACTTTCCTTACAACCAACCATTAGTGTATTTAGGGCAAAGGCGTACAGCCCAAATGAGTGTTAAGACGCGATGCTATAAAAAGTAGTGTAATTAAACTGCTATTAAAACTATAAAAAAAGTCATGTTTTATTACTTGTTAGAGATGTCAATTTTTATATTTTTTTTAGGAATTTAAAGTGAACTTTCTGAATAAACACAGCTTATAAATTAGCTTAGATACAGAACATACTCTACATCCAGCAACCCAAGACATTAGTTTATCATCGAGAAAGGGGTAATTCCACATTTAACTCTTTATTATATATTTTCCCCCTGCCGGGAATTGAACTCTGTACCCTTAGCGTTGTAAACAAACACGCTACCAACTGATCTAAAGTTTCAGACTGTTCAAATTTTTTTTTTCTAATGTGATAGGGAGATATAAACGTAGACATTTAAAGGAAATTTACCCCATTTTCTTAGCGGTAGAGTAGGATAACCGCATTACCTTAGCATAGCCAGCCGGTCTCCCCGTCTCCGGCAGTCTAGTCCACTACCAGTGTAGCGCTCTAAACCATGCAGTCACTGAAGCAGGGTACACATAACCAGAGTTTTAAAACTCTAGTTAGCTCCTAATCACTTGGATTATACCAGCTTACCCGCCTCGGTGGCGTAGTTGGCTGACGCGCTAGTTTCGTATTGAGCTAGAGTACACAGGACGATTAGATCGAGGTTCGAATCTAGCTTAGGTGATTTTCCTTAAAATGGATTTCCACTCTTTTTTCACACAAATGTGGGTTCACGTAATCTAGATTTTTTAAATCTAACCTCTTTATCCACAACATCCCTCGTTGGCCTATACCGGGATTCGAACATAATCATCTCAGATCCGTACCGGTGGTTAAGTGGTCCAAGACGTTAAGACTTGACTGGCGCAAAGATACAGACAGTACGGAGGTCAAGGCTCGTAGCTACGATAGATATTCCACTGGAGATATTTGCCATGTGGTTTAATAACTCCTGTCTTGCTAATGCGGGTGCAATGCTTCTAAGTCTTCCAGCTTCTCCCTGACCTTGAAACAGTGGTTTTTAACCAAATTTTAAGTTCCATGCCTCTTCGTTAGTAAACAATTATCACCAATTACACCAGACCCCAAACTTATTTTTTTTAATAAATTAATTTTATCCCTAGTCGTGGAAGTTCTTTTTTGAAAAACAAATTAATTAACTTAGTGAGGAAGTGGTTATCTTAATTAAACCACTTCTTCAACCATAAATAGCCTATCTTACTTGTCAAGCGACAAAATAAATAACTATACCATCACAAACCCTCCGTCCACTTTCTCCCTACTTTATTTATAGTGTTGGGTGACCTGGCGGTCTAGGGGTAAGGTGCCAGACTTCTGTGCTGGCGGCCGGGGTTCAATCCTCGGTCCCGGCACATATTTATCTGATTACCAAACTCTTCCTTCACCTCTGACAAGACGTGTATTAATCACACAACTTGCGAATGTCTGGAGTTCCAGGCCTCCATGGTGGTTCGGATCCCACGTTAAACTGTAGGTCCTCCATTTCATATCACAATCACCCTACCATCACACATTAGTGTAAGTGCGTATAACCCGAACGGGTGGTAAGACGTGCAAATAATAATAATAATAATTACAGTGCTGATTATTTGTTTACCATTGTTTTTATTGGGACGGAAAGAGGCCCCCCTCCCCCTAGAGTCTTAGAGTCGGCATAAGCTTGATTATACTAAATATAGTTACATGTTTCTTAGTTATATTTGTGGTCTTTGGGAGCTGGGGGTGGGTTGTGTTGGGGTTATGGAGGTAAGTTAGAGGAAGGAGGGGAGTCGAGTGGGGTGGTGGTAGTGGAGGTAAGTTAGAGGAAGGAGATGAGTAGAGTGGGATGGGTAGTGGAGGTAGGTTAGAGGAAGGAGAGGAATAGGGTGGTCTGGGGTAGTGGAGGTAGGTTAGAAGAAGGAGGGTTGATTGGGAGTGGTGTGAAAGTGAGGTAGAGTGAGGTGTTGGGCTGATGCTGGGGGAATCACTGCCCATGACCACGGTTGAGGTGTACGCTGTGACCTGTAACCCTCTGTGTTTGCGCAGCCCAACTGCCCGAGGCGCTGCGCACGACCTGCGCAAAGTGCACGGACACTCAGAAGAAGTTCGTGAGGAGGGTGAGTAAGTACCTGATAGAGAACCAGCCGGACAACTGGAACAAGATATCGGACCACTACGACAAGGAGAGGAAGTACGCCGACAGCTTCAACAAGTTCCTCAATTCAGATGACTGAGACAGTGGGCCAGGCGACCAGGAAGAGGAGAATCATCCAAACTCTTAAAGAGTCACGCGTTAATCTATCCCGAACTACCAAAATGTGTACTGTCCCTTAATATGTACGAAGGTATAGGCCTAACTATGTTCCGATTAAAAAAACTTTTTCGGAAGTAAAAAATTTTACCAAATCTTTTTTTTCATAGATAATATCAATACTCATGAAATAACCCCGTAAGTCCTTAATTTACGTAGGATCGAGTAACCACTAATTTTAAATAATCTAATAAAAAGGAGTTTATAAGAAGGGTTTGAACTAACATTACTAAAGTAAACAACTATAAAACTAAAACCAATCGATTATTTTCAATAAATACGGTGAAATATTTTTTTCCGAAAATATTTGATCCACATATTATTAATTTAAAAAAATGAAATTATATATTTCAATACTATTTTATAATAAAAGACATAATCTAGTGACTAGCCTTGAGATATTTTTTTTTCAAATTCATCCCTAACTATTAAACTGTAATAAAAACAATTATGTAAAAATGAAGCACCTTTAAAAAAAACTTGAGAGGGTTACAAACTCCTAAAAGGTATTTATAATTCCTTTTATAAAAAACAAACTAGTTATAGGCACTAACACATATAAAATATGATTATAAAAACTGTGTATAATATGTTTCAGTAAATACGAGAGTTATGTTTTTCTTATAACTTTAAAGTTTTGTATAAGACATTTAATTGATATGTACTTTTTTGAATGTAATGGATATATTTTATTATAATAAGTGTATTTAAGAATAATATTTCCAATTACTTTTCTGTTTTAAGAAAATAATTTACCTTTTTGCTCTTTTCTGAAAGGTTTGCCATACCTTAGCATTTATTATAATAAATGAAAACCAATAAAGATTTGATACTTTATCATAAAAAGTTTATGTTCTTTAATTATTTATGTGGAGCATTGCTGCTACTTTGTGAGAAGAGAAGAATTACCGAATCCGATACTACACAGGAAGATATATTATTATTATTATTATTATTATTATTATTATTATTAGCACCGCGTCTTACTACCCGTTCGGGTTATACGCACTTAGAATCCGAACCACGGTGGAGGCCTGGAATTCCCCACATTCACAAGATGTCTTGTCAGAGGTGAAGGAAGGGTTTGATAATCAAGGAAGATATAAAAGGCTTTAAATGAAATATTTTTGACCTGTAGTTTCAGTAGAGTGGCATAATCATACAGTCCAATTTTCATAAGAAGGGCCTTATTCAACAGATGGAAAAGTTACTAGATTCTTTTCGCGTATTCATAAGTTATGTAATGTTGCCTGTATCTGTCCCTTTTTATGGATATTATTATTACTAATAAAATATCCAAATGTTATCAATTTTGGCTTTAAATATTGTTTATATTTTTTAAAGGCCCTATTCATGAAAACTGTACTATAAACTGGTCTGTTCTATTCTGACCTTAAATATTGTAATTTAAGATTTGAATTCAGAATAGGTACGGTGAGGAAAGTTTTTATAACGATGAACCATTTAAAAACATTCAGCTATTAACCTAAGTAAATGCTTAAGCTGTTATTTGAAATGAACCATTTAAATCGGTTCTAAATTGAATGTATGTTTAATGTTGTCGCCCCTTTTTGATCTAATTGTAGAAAATAACAGCTTTGGAGCGTACAGATGGTACAAGAAAAGCATAAAAGGGCAGATAGCAGAATGTCAGTGTAGGAAAGGATATATTTTCTTTGTAATTGCTAAAAAAAATGATTATCTTGCATTAGCTCAGCCAATATAGAAGTTAGCTTAAGATTAATAAAACCGTTATTCAAATAGTAAAGCAACATTAGTTAATAATATTAAGTTTAGTAAATGGTTCATCATATTTTCTGAAGTTCCGTCTGTCAAAAACGGTAATGGTTTTGTGTTTTAAATGATAAGTCAATATTTATAAGTAGTTGAGCAATAGTTTTAATAGAATAAACAGTTATATATATTAAGAGAGCAGCGTTACAATATGGAGTACAAACTTCAACGACCTTACTAAATAAGACCAGACAATATATAGGAAGTACCGTAAGTACTCTACATAAATACTATTTTAATTTGAGCAAATTCACCCCGACAGTAACGAAGTAACAGAAACCAAGATATAGCTACATTTAATTGTTATCTAATTCCCTCTACTATTATATCAGAAATAAAGAATATTATTCTATTCCCAAACATATTTTTAGACTGAAAACTAGTTAATATTTCCTAGAAAGGACGAAGTTCAACTATTCACACACAAAAAGTTAATGTATCCATCAGTTAAAAATATATCATATTCTGAAAATTGAAAAATGACACCTGGACATGGGAATCGAACCCGGTACCTTCGGCTTAGTAAGCCAATGCTCTTACCACTGAGTTATCCAGGATTAGTCCCGTGCTCATGGTCATTCTTCACTCATAGTTTAAGGCAGAGTCTAAGATGGACGTGCGGAAGTCGTCAGCTTATAAACATGTGATTATCTAAGATCACAGCTATCAGACAACGCAGTCATTAGCGACTCGGTAGTTGGCATTTTTGCAGCCATTCGACAATTATATATATATAATTTTACAGGGTTTGCATATATTAAAAATATTTCACAAGTCCAACAGGGACAGAGAACACGTAATACAAGCCGCCAACAAAAAAGGCCTTATCCGAAATCATAATATAAGAAAGAATTAATATGATGTAAATAATATAGTATGAATCCAAAAGTAATTTTGATCGAAAGATTCCTAATATTAATAGGTAGGTATTATTTTATAAATTTTAGGCTGAAACACAATTTAGTAGAACTAAATATTTAAATATATGATATGAATTATTCGTAAATTATATTTAAAGTATGAGCTAATGATTTAGCTCTTCCTCGAATGAGATCCCCGCCAAGAGTCGTTTTACATCACCACTTCCGTGGTGTTAAATACAATAGCTGCCCCAGAGAAGGATAGAGGGAACCATAGGTAAGCGGAACAAAGGGAGGAAACGTATACCGACTGTCGGGTGGCGATTCTACCCAATAGATAAGCTAGCATCCGGAACATTCTGGACCTGAACATCTGAGAACCACTATGAAGGGGAACGCCGTTACAACTCCTCTTTAGCTCACCAGTCACAAATGAAATCTTGTCACGGGCGAGTGTGCTTGGATCGTCTTAAGGTTCAGAGATAGAGTGAATGGAGTGCATGATGAGTGACGCGTCCCGTTTAGTCCTGGTTTTATACTCGCATTGCTCGTTGGGGGCTCCGCCCACAAACTCCCGGGTGAGTTTTCTTTGCAAGTGGATGTAAACTAATGTAATTCCAGAGCTGTTTTTTGATAGGTCTTACCGTTTAGCCACAAGAGGCCTCCAAAGAAAGGTCCACACAGACTTTAAAGTTGCTCCGCCATTTTGAACATTTTTTTAACTTTTTGGAATTTTTCCGTTGGTTACAGGCTAGAAGATATAAGTTTGCAAAATTTCAAGTTTCTAGCTTATCTGGAAGTGGGTAAACATTGATATCAGTGAGTGAGTGAGCCATGTTACTTTATAGTATATAGATTTGTTGTTCAATGTAGAATAATATTTAATGCTGGAATGTATTCCAAATGACAAATAGGGTATACAGAGACAAAAAAGAAAATTAGCTCCAAGTTGCTCTATGATAACTACCCTAGTGCCAATTTCAAAACTTGGCAAAGTTTAATTCCATGATTGGTTCTTAATCTTTATTGGTTGTTCATATTATATTTGACAATTTAGTTTAAGAAATCCATTATTTCAGCGCACGTGCGAGCGAGCTATACCGACCTAGCGGCCGCTGCATGTTGGTGGAGATAGTGCTAACATTTGTGAATAGAGGGTGGCATGTAGTCAGCACAATGAACCTATGAATTAAAAAATGTTTCTGAGGCTAAGATTTATTTAAATCTCTTCTTCTGATAAAAGAAATAATTTAAAACAAACAAAATAAAAGCTTATTATTTTGTTCAGATGGTTTCAGAGTTTTACAACAAGGTTTTAAATATTGATAAAAATATACAATCTCTCCCATAGCCGTTGTATACTAGGAATATTTTTTAGTAAGACTTATTTTAAACCTTTTTGCTAAATCACAATCGAACATTAAGATTCCTCTTCAATTCTTTTTTTTTTCTGAAATTATAACTGTTCAAATTGGGACCTTAACTTGTATGGCCTTCAGCCTATCTCAATAAGAAGAGAATTAAAAAAAGCAAATCAGTGAGATCATAAATGTTCGAATAGGCGTAGATCTCGAACCATTTTATTATGTAAAGAAAGTTTACTTATCTTATACTCACGGTCCCATAACATTATGTTTTTATGTATAACATAAATATTATATACATCATCACTTACTTACTCCATAGCATTAAAAACTCGAAATTTAATTACCGCACCTACAAAAGTACACCACCTACCCCTATCTTTAGCAAGTTATATCCAGTCCACCTCATTACACCCTATCTCTTTCAGGCCTATTCTAATGCTATCCTCACATCTGCATCTAGGTCTTCCCAATGGTCTCTTAACATTGGGTTTTCCAGTCAATACCCTGAACAAGGTTCTAAATTATTCTGCTCGCACTGCATATCCAGCCCACCGTAATCTTCGAGACAGAAAGTATCACTTAATAATAAAAATTAATCAAAAGTTTAGATGTTGTGCGTACAAAAGTATAGAAATTAATTCATAACTTCCAGTCATAAAATCGCGATCCACCAGAGTAGTTTATTTGCAGCCCACAGTTTTAGAAGCACTGCCTTTTCAACATTGGGATGTAGTATTATGTGTTTCCGAGATATTACTAGTGGAGGAAATCTGGAAAATACTAGTAAGATATTCCCATGGTAGGACTAAATAGCATGAAAATATAACTTAATTATGTGGCACACCGTAATTAACCTCATGAATTGGGCAAAGTTATATTCATTCCACAAACATACTTCCTTGCTTGTCCATTTCACTGACTGGGAAACCGCTCCTCTGGTTCATGAATTGGGCAACTCCAATCCTTACCCAATTCATGAACTGGATGAATCTTTGCCAGGGTCCGTGAAATGGACAGGCGATGAACATGTTTGGCCTTTAAGTTAATTTAACTTTTAATCATTTTATAAAGGGAAGTTAGGTTAAGTTAAGTGGGGCTAGTTAAATATAATGTTTTGAAACTAATTTCAGCTAAGCCTTTAGTATATAGTATAGTAAATTCTAATTCATAATTGGGAAAGGGCTAATGCAATTTTTGCCAAGATCGTAAAATGGTCAATAGAAGAAAACAGTTCACGAAAATGGACAGAATCTTACCAAGTTCTTGAAATGGGTAGTTTCATTATTGGGGTGTAACTTATACACCTATCCTTGGATACAGCTTGGGTTTGGAGGATGGGGATCACACCTACATTATAAGAGAGCCTATTACTTACCACCCAAACTACAGTAGCCCCATGGCTTCTTTGGTGCTTATTGACAGCTCACAGCTGACTTCTGACAGTCATCATTTAGGTGTATACCTAAATTTTGACTGTCAGATGGGAGAGCTGCTAAACACATGTTTTTGCAGATCATATGGTTCGGCGTGGGGATACATAATTTGGTCTGGTAACTTTCCAAAGCCATCATTGTCAGCTGTGAACTGTCAGTCAGCACCAAAGAAGCCATGGGGCTACTGTATTCATTTCGACAGAATTGGCAAGATAATAAAATCATGTCACTAAAAGTGTAGTGCTTAGTGACCTTGAAGGAGATTATCAAGCCCTGCTTCTCATTCCAAGAGCAAACATGCCTCGTGGTATAGTGGTCAGAGGCCCTAGCTATTGACCAAGAGTTTCTGGGTTCGATTCCCACCAGGAATTGGGAGATTTTATTCGGAAGGGAAAGAATCCCATGTTCATCAGCGTTTGGTTAGTTAGACTTTCGCTAGGTCAAGATATTCATGGCCTCCACACTCTCATTTTCACTACCAACACCTCATCTCATCGGGACATGTAATGAGCCTTCACAAAAAAGGGTTTAAGATTAGTATATTCAGGCGTCCCCAGGGAAACGGCAGATTAGTACTGGCTAATATTTCCGCCGACTGGGCTACAAATTGACGTAGCCCAGACACGTCATTAATTATTATTGAAAGAGCAAGGCAATTATTATTATTATTAGTATTATTATTGTTATTAGCACCGCTTCTTACTACCCTTTGGGTTATACGCAAGCAAGGTAATAAAGGAGAACATAGCCTGAAAATAAAATTAAAAATATGCCTTAATTGTTTCACCCAGTTAACCTCATTATTAATTTCCAAATAGGTAGATCATTTGAACATGAAGATCTTCTGAATTGTGAGGTTTATATCAGCGACCTCCATATTTATCTCAAAACTCCATTCAAAGGCAGGAAGATAAATAAATATCCGCGGTATATCTGAATCCAAGATACAAACAGGGTGATGCATTAGTCGTGCTACCCTGTTTTTTCAAGGATATTTCTCGCAGAAGAACATGGAAAATTAACATGTTGTTTATATATATAGCAACACTGTAATTTTGTCCGGGTGTTGTGCAGACTGTGTGATATTGAGACATATATTAGGTCTATCTAGTGATGGGTACAATCGAGTAATTCTAATAATCGAGTAATTACTCGCGTCTCTTTTAAAAGAATCGAGAAATCGAGTAAAATTACTCGATTAATTTTTAGAGAATTATTTACTTGAATAGTTTCATTACAATCGGTTGAACTACATTACCCGGGAGTCTTGCAATGGAATACAATATTAATAACAGGTCCATAATCTCTTCCTGTAGGAGGCAGTCAACATTGACTGACCTCCCCCTCCTTATTTTCAGGTCTCACGTACAGTCAATACAAAAGTATGTCTTTTAATAAGTGTCTCACAATAAAAAAAAATATTGATAAAAAAATGTTGTGTTCTTTTAAATAAAATATTTTTTTCTTTTTACATTCATGTTAAATAAATTATTGATAATAATTGTACCGTTTTAAAAATGAAAACTTTTTTTTAATATACCTACTCTAGTTAGTTTGGATTTATAAATAATCATAATTTAGTAAGGAGAAATTATAATCAATAAAATAATTAAGAAAGACAATAATTAGTTTCGTTTATGCGATTGTGAAAATAAGACCACCGAAGTGCCGAGAAAAAAAAAATCGAGTAACTTACGAGTAGTACTTTTAAAAAGAATCAAAAATGTCATACGCCAAGTTAGCATGCTTTTAAATTGTGTACTTTACATCTGCGAGTATTTTGTAATGAGTATGAATGTACAACATTTAAAACATAAAGGGTAATGTTTGCGTAGCAGCAGACACTGTTGGTGAAAAATTAGTTCCCAAGGGAACATGTATTTTAAATAGAAATAGCATTTTAAACAGTCGATCCTCACTTATCTGGTAAGAAAAGAGAAAATAAAAGAATAACAAGGTCCAAGTAAAGTTACTCGAGTAATCCCGGAAGAATCAAGTACAACCGATTACACAACACGATCGAGTTAATCGATTATATTTACTCGATTGTGCCCATCACTAGGTATAGCCAGTTGAGTTACAGCATTTGAAAGTGTAAGATGAATCTTTCACGAGCAGAGTGAGTATTCATTTCGGAACATTATTTTAAGGCCAACTCGTACATGTAATGCCAACAATCGTTTGTGCGTAGTTTTCCACAATAACGCGTACTGAATAAATCAACAATATGCTGAATTGATGGCAAAAAATGTTAGTTTTTTTCTTTGGGTTGCGTAACTTTTGGATCATCCTGTATAAGAGAAAACATTATAGCCGGGTATTTGTGTATTACGTCTATAATGGTGCCTGTATGTACAGTTCATTGGTCATAGTAAATCTATTACCCTCTGACAGATAGAAAAGTTATTATATCAGATTTCACGTATTCATACGTCAAGAAATGTATTATTATTATTATTATTATTATTATTATTAGCACCGCGTCTTACTACCCGTTCGGGTTATACGCACTTACGTTAATGTGTAATGGTAGGGTGATTGTGAGATGAAATGAAGGACCTACAGTTTAACGTGGGATCCAAACCACGGTGGAGGCCTGGCATTCCTCACATTCGCAAGACGACTTGTCTGAGGTGAAGGAAGGGTTTGGTAATCAGATAAATCTGTGCCGGGACCGAGGATTGAACCCCGGCCGCCAGCATAGAAGTCTGACACCATACCCCTAGACCACCAGGTCACCGACGTCAAGAAATGTACTTAGACGAGGAACTTTATAAAGGAAGAGAAAAGATTGCCATTAAAGTTCAGGACACCTTTGACATATATTCAAGGAATGTTGATATCATCATTTGAAGAAAATTAAGCTCTATGTTTCAACTAAAGAATTATTTTATTCATTTTGATCAACAAAAAAGTTTTGATATGAAAAATGAAAAAAAAAGTATTTAATTCCTTTTCCATACACTCCCATCCTAACACATTTAAAATAAATTACTACAACGCCCCTTATTAATTGGATATTAAAATTTATAATAACCAAAATTTCTGAACATCTGACCACACAGATTTTTAAAAGTTTTTAAAATTATTTTTGCATATGTAATCTTTATCTGCATATCATCTCAGTCTTCATTCGGGCATAAATTATATCACGAAACGTTTTTGACTATTCTTTTCGGAAAGTGTCGTCAGTTCAGTTGGAGGCGATGAGTTTCTTCAGGCTCTCCTTGTATTCTCCGTCCTTGTCCAAATGGTCGGTTATCTTCTTCCAGTCAGAGGGACGGTTCTTGGCCAGGTACACGGACGTCTTCTTGATGAACACTTTCTGCGCGTCTGTGCAAGTGGCGCAGCCTGTCCTCATCGCTTCGGGCACTTGGTCTGAAAGCAAACACATATGATCATTGACATCATGTGTGGAGATGGTATGGACACGTAATGAGGATAGAAGGGGAGAGGATTTCAAGAAGATTAATGGATGTAAGGTATGTAGGGAATAAACCGCAAGGGAGTCCAAGGAAGAGATGGGAGGAGCAGATAGCAGTAAGTGTGCAAGTGAGAGAAGCAGAGTGGAAGAGAGTGTATGAGAAAGAATGGTGGAAGGTTAGAGGAAGATGGAAGCATTTAACTTAACAGATCTGGCCACAGGTTGGAAACAGTTAATGAAGAAGATGAGTTCTGTGAACAGTAAAACTCATTACCCCCATTGAAAAAAATGTTAATTACATTTTATCTTCCTATCATCCTATCGTAGCTATAGTCTTTAGGTGAAGACACGAGAAAAAGTAAGTTTTTGCAGTTTTTATATATAAACTTTTATTTTGCCAAAAATAAATCAAATACTGATACACTAGAAATGTATAGTTCAATTTTCTTCCCGTGGTTATATCAACATTTCTTAAATGTCTGTCATGGGGATAGCGCCATTAGATGATAGACATTTTAAATAAAGAGAAAAAGTTTTCATAAAATTCCAGGACAACCTTGACAGATATTTAACAACGGTTGGCATCACCATGTGAAAAAAAATTCGACTTTATGTTTCTATTGAATCAGTGTTTGATTTATTTTGACAAAACATGTTTTTAATATAGAAACTGCAAAAACACTTAACATTTCTCGCGTCCCCTGCACTTTCACCATAATAGTTATATTTAGATTTCAAGTTGAAATATCTCCTTTAATTTCTCCTTGGATATAAAGTTGATATTTCTCCTTGGTGATCAATTTGGAAAGAAAACAAATCAATATTATATATTTCAAAAGTAAAATATACTGTATCTATAGAAAGTAACCATGACTCATGTGGTTTATGATGTCAGTCTCATAATGTATGTCAAAATTTACACACACAAACTCCTAGCTATTTGTTATATTGATTATACTTTTAGATTCAGATAATTTAAGATCAATTTTTAAATGAAAAATCTTTTGAAACCATAATGAATCGGATTATCAGATTTAAAAACTATGTGTAGTAAGATTTAGGCCTAGGCTCAAAGAATGAGCATACCAAATATTGTTAAAATTGGTCTATGTCTTTGACAGTTATCACGGGAAGCAGACAGACGAAATGCCAAATGGTCAATTTAAACCAGGAGCCCACTATTATCGCTGTAGAATCAATCTCGGTGATGATCTATGAGATAACTTATCTTATATATGTTCACAGGGGACTCAGATTAAAGCCTACGTCTTTCACTATGTCACTATTATCGCTTTAGCATCAATCTCGGTGATGATCTATGAGATAACTTATCTTATATTTGTTCACAGGGGACTCAGATTAAAGCCTGCGTCTTTCACTTGTCACTAGTTGATGCCATTTATTCTTGGCCGTATTTATCAAAAACGTGGAACACACATTAGAAAACGTTATTGGAAAGTTACTGGTGAGTATCAGCAATCATTTAATGACATTCATCAGTGCTGGAAGCCGAGAGAAAACCATAGTTGGATGCACACTTTCTTCGATCATTTAGATAAGAATCTGCTTGATTGGTGCAGCATTTCACTAGCTCTGTGTTGACCCATGATGCTTTACAACACTTACTAGAAACAGCTGATTACAGCTATTTTTTCTACTGGATGAACAAATTCTTAAGATTAATATCCCAATGGATGATTTTCAAATTTTTGTTTGTGTCGTGAAGTATATTACCATAACAAAACGACCAACAAACACGCTTCCCATTTGACTAGTTGTTTCAAATCATTTCACAACAGTGTAACAAGTGCAGTATCTCACTTTGTACGCGCCTGCGCGCTGGTTGAAATGGCTAGTTTTAAATTGTGTTGGGTCTCCAAAGCTAATGTAGTCGCGCAGATAAAGGAAAGCTTATGTTATTTCAAGTCACAAAGAGCGGACAACGCCGATGAGGTGGAAAACTGTGATTAATTTAGAGCTAGTCCCGTGATTACTTGACCGCTCTTGTTTCTGGCTGAACCTGTGAATTCTAAGTAAATGTTCACTACGGTTAATCTGTTGATGCACTATCTGTCCTGCATGGACTTGATCGGTCCCATCTTTAAGCGCACCCACAATGTTGATGCACTATCTGACCTACATGAACTTGATCGGTCCCATCTTTAAGCACACCCACAGTTTTGATGCACTATCTGACCTACATGAACTTGATCGGTCCCATCTTTAAGCACACCCACAGTTTTGATGCACTATCTGACCTACATGAACTTGATCGGTCCCATCTTTAAGCACACCCACAGTTTTGATGCAGGTCTTAAAAGCCCGCCTCTAAACAAATATAGCCCTTAGCTTAAGTATTTATTCTAACCCTGCGTCTTACTACCCGTTTGGGCTATACGCTAATAATTTTAAGAATATTGGATTTTATATTTAGATGAAGTGCACCCTAATTTGCGTGGAGGGAAAGTGGAAAACTATTTCGGGAAAAACACCTTCAGTACACCATACAGAGATTTGAAACTCAATCTCCCCGTAATCTGCAGTCTGGTCTACTGCGCTTAGGTAGTTACATCACTGTTGCATCATGGTTGCATCATGGTTTGATTTTTTTTTTATTATATTTTAAAAAGCAATGAAACTGAGAACAATGAAACCGTTTGACCATATTTTAAAACTTACGATAAAATTGAAACACATGTATTTCAAAAATAAAAAAAATTCAACTCTTTTGTCACTTACTTCTAAGTGACCTGGACTCCGGGGAGCATTTCTTCTCGTCTAGAAGACAGTTGACGTACGTGTCGAGTCTCGCGGGATCCTTGATGACGTCGTCGGGGTTGGGCAGCTCGTAACAACTCACCACGGTGGCGAACATCGCGACAGCAAGGAATACCGCGGCCTTCATGGTCGTCAGTTTTGATCTGGAACAATACAATCAGTGTCAAGGCTTTTTTAAAGGTTTTTGATTCACACGCTTACCGGAATCTGATTGAGTGGAGCAGCCATTTACAAGGTAGTGGATACTTATGTTGACAAGGGACCACCAACCGTAATATTTCAAGGTCATTTGAGAATGATACTTTATTGCACTCTCAGGATTATTGAAAAGAAACACTTGGAGGGGTTGGAAATGTGGTGCTGGAGAAGACTGTAGAAGATCAGGTGGTCAGACAGGGTGACAAATGAACAAGTCCTAAGAAGAGTGGGTGAGAATATCAGGTGGACAGACAGGGTGACAAATGAACAAGT
>CABFOW010006193.1:0-23229 GCA_902141385.1 Timema californicum
ATATTACTTTAAATAAAATTTACCTTCATCCATGACTTTTTACATAATTTAGATTAATCCAAATCAATATCATTACAGTATGCAAAGAAAAAAAATTGAATACCATTGCCTTAAGCTGTGGAGCTATCAAATTGGGCTTCACTATATTATTTTCATAAATAATTCAATGAAATTAAGTTCTGACGATAACTCTAGTTTCAATTCTTCATCTCGAGAAAATAATCTTAAGTAGATTTCCTGATTTGTGGTAGTTAATAAAATAATTGGATTTCGTCAAATAAATGTTCGATTTCGGTGTTATAAGTCAGTAAATAAAATATTTATATTTTGTTAAAAAGTGTAAACAGACTAAATTTTATTTTAATTGCTCTAGTGCAACAAATTTAAAAAAAAACGGTTATATGTTTAAACACCTAACTAATCAAATATTGAAGATTAAAAAATAACATAGGCTTTCAAAAGTTTAGTTTATTTTATTCTCCTTTATTTGGTTACAATATGACTGTTAAAACACATATTTTAATAAAGTTCTTTGGTCCAGAGGAATAAACCTAATAGCAAGCACATGTAAAGATAATTTTTTAGGGGGGCAGTGGTGGGACAAGGGTCTCTTTAAAATCCTCAATATAACATAATTCTAATTTTAATGGTCAAAATCTAGTAAATTTCACAAAATGATTTTTTTTTCCGGGTGTATATAGAGTTCAAAAATGATACATTATTCTTTAAATATGTTTTTATAGCTATTCTAATGCTCCAAGTAAATGTTTGTAAACACTTGTCTCACGAAATTTCACTTTATGCCAATACCACTTAGCAAGATGTGGAGATATAGTTTGAGTAGTGGCACATAAAAACTCCATGGCTTCAGCCCGCAACTGAGCCATGCCAACTGAGCATCCGCCATCTCTTGGTAAAGATAGTAACCACATCTCTATCCGCAGAAGTAGGCATTATATTCGGTGGTTATAGCTCGATACCTGATTGGTGCCATGGAGTTTTTAGGTACAATACATTGAATATAGAAAGTATTTTGTTTAATAAATGATGGTCAATCCAAATATTTAAATCCATACATCTTAAGTGCTATAAAATATGCCGTATTGTTATGAAACTTTGTATCATTCATTTTGAATTAACACCTATTATTGTAACAATAAAGAAAATATCCTTATTTCACCAAAAGCAACGAACGTGCTCACATCGTCCGTGTAAATAGCCCACCCCGTGTGAAAGGCTTCACGAATACTTTCTCTTTTCAAGTGATTCATTGAAATTAAATTTCAATGTATAATACATCTTTACCTAAATACATCTTGTCTTTTATACACTTATTATGTGTGTGTGTCTGTTTTGAAAAGAATATATTTACTTACTAAACACTAAAACAGAACTACTATATGAACATCAGATTTGAAGGTTAATTTTGTATTTTTAATCATCTATACATTGTTTAGCAGTCATGGTATATGTTATCAATGTGCAGGTCAATAAAGATAAATTCTTTGTGAGTTGTTAATATCTACATCAACTTCAACAGGATGGAGGGAGAGACATCCGTGAAGATTGAATCAGAGGAGGACTTGGAATATAAGCTTCATTATGAGGAGAAGTTTGAAATTAAGGTATAACTTTTTGAACACAGTATTCATTAATATTACAGGTTCTAGCTACAGTATAATTTAGTTTAATTCTCATTTTATACAGCTGATAGTTATAAAAACTGTCTCATAATCCCACACCAATTGTTTGAAGAGGGTACAAGAAACCATCATTAAATCACATGTGTAAAACCATAATCCAATAGACCTAAGTGAGATACAAACCTCAACCCTTTATCATGGCAACAGGCAATCTAGTTATTGGGAGATGAATGATTTATATTGGTGGAGAAGGGCAACTCATTTAAAGGAAGTGTACCCACATTGGTGTGAAGGGAGAGTGGAATACAATTTTAGAAAAAAACTCAATACATCCAACTGGTATTCGAACCTCGATCTCCCTGTACTTGGCAGTCTCTTCTAATGTGATATTGGTGTTTTGACCAGGCATCTACCAAAGCAGGTTAATTTGGTGTTTGTCATCAATGCTTTCTAGAAATAGATATTTTCTTAAACATATTTCATATAACACACCATGTCTAGAATTTTTTTATTACTTTTTAGTTTTGTTTTATAACCAGCTCAGTATAAAAGTTTTAAAATATGTTAAGTATATCACTCTATGCTTTGAAACATTTTCACCAAAATATATACTTAAACATGTTTTATATGAACTTTTGTTCTGTTACATGGTGCTCTAAAGCATGTTGCTATATTATGAAATGTGTGTTGTATAAATCTTTGTGTTTTAAAAGTTCTCCTGTTTTCTGTTAGTCTGAAATTGATCTTCAAATAAAATCAGTGGAAGGTTTTGAAGAAGAAGTGAATGATTATCAGCAGCCAGTTTGTTGGACAGGACAGATAACATTTCCGCCTATTAAAGAGGAACTACATGTGAGTAACTTTTTATTCAAAAGTTTTGTAAACCCTTGAGTGTCATTTATTAATGACCGAGTTTTAAACATCTTAAATTTTTTAAGTTTTACAATATATATTTACAGTGAAGTTGCACAATATGCAAAAAAAAAAATATTTTACTGATTTTAAGGTTATTTTCCTTATACCTTATATTAAAAAGTCTTAATAACTTTAATATATCTGTTAATTGTTAATTTGGTGTAAACCTAGTCACTCATGGCATGAAACTTCTGCATGGGATAGACACTTTTTTTTTGCAAAAATATCACTGTTTCCTTGTTCCTTCATGAAACTAATCAAATGTAACTGTTTGAAGCAATATCCCAGCCACTTCTTGTCAGCTTTGTCGAACTTCCAAAGGAAGATTAGTCAGTAATGCTCTGTGTTGTAAGTGCTCGTTTGATAAAGATACGGGTAGTAAGACGTGGTGCTAAATATTATTGATAAAGATAATGCAAGCAGTTTCAAAAATTTCCTGCATATATTATTATCTTTGGGCTTATTAGCAATGTAGATTATTTGTGCATTTATACCTTTAACATTTAATAAAGCATAGAAAATAACCATAGACTACCGCCGTGTATTGTTGGCAATATTGAAATTTGCACAAAATTCATCCACTGTAACCACTCCACCTCTTGTTGAATTATAAAAGATTATGATCTCTGATTTATTTTTCTCATCACTGGGATAAATTCCATCATTGTATTGCATGCTGTATGCTAAAATTACATTCTTCCCTTTCATAAGTGTATATGAAACAAACATAACATCTTCTTAGAAATTGAATGTGCTTGATTCGTTTGGTCGCAATTTAGTTTAAATATTCTTGTTATCATTCATAAGACATATTTTCTTAGATTGAATAAATAACTTACACAGTTAAATTTTTATAACAAAACAAGTACTAAATATTGATATAAAATTAACACGATAAAAATATTACACAAGAAACGAAATAGTAACTGATAGACTATTAGTATTAGTAGCACAAACAATGGTGCTAAGTCAAACAGACCCAAGACACAATTATCTGTGCTTAAAAAAATGCAAACTGATATGACAAAAGCTAGAGTCAGGTTGAAGGGTAAAACAAGAAGCTAGACAGAAGTATCAGTTTATAATCCCTCAACACATTCCACAACCAATGAAAACGACTGCTTGGGGTCTGTGAGACCTGGCGCAAGCACTGCAGGGCTTTAACCACATCACATTACCTGTTTGGGTTATAGACAAAAATTATTAATTGTAATTTATGATGATATTTATAAAAACACTTGATTGTGAAGTGAATTAAAAAAATAATAATTGTAAGGTGATTGTAAGATGAAAGGACCTACAGTTTAACGTGGGATCTGAGCCACGGTGGAGGCCTGGCATTTCACACATTCACAGGTTGTGATTAATACACGTCTTGTCAGAGGTGGAGGAAGGGTTTGACAATCAAATAAATCTGTGTCGGGACCGAGTATTGAACACCAGATCCCCGACACAGAAGTCTGACATCTTACCCCTAGACCGTAGGTCACCTTAAGCTTCAAATACCTCTAGGTGTAAGTTACTTTTTTTTTTCAGAGAAAATTAAATTTTACTTTAGTTTTTTGATTATTGTTTTTATTAAATTGATTGTTGGGCAGTATATAGAACTAAGCTGTCATGTTCATTTATTAGTATGTTTAACATGTTGGCTATAAATTACATGACTAGAATTAGCAATCAAGAGGGTAACGTATTGAAATCTTAACACCATTATTGTGAAGCTAGTACAGAAAAACTATTTATAAATCGCATATGTAAAACCACTATCCAATGGACCTAGGCTAGACACAAACCTCAATCTCCCTTCCCACCCCTGTTACTGTTAATCCAGTTGTTGTGAGAGTGATGGCTCAAACTGTTGGAGGAGTTGAGCTAAATTGGTGTTAAGTCTCTAGAAATTGTTGTATTACTAATATAGCAGGCCATGTTATGAATTTCTTTGAGTATTTTTTTTTCTTTCTAAAATCGGCCCAACCTAACAAAGTTTTAAAACATGTTCATTTCATACTATGACTTGAAACATGTTTCCTATAATTCTATTGGTTTTTAACAAACTTAATATAAACCTCTGTTTTGTTACATGGTCTTCATAAATCCCTATGCTGTAAAACTTCTCTTGTTTCCTGTTAGTCTGAAATTGATCTTCCAATAAAATCAAAGGAAGGTTTTAAAGAAGAGTTAAACTATTATCAGCAGCCAGAATGTTGGCCAGGCAGTACAACATTTCCACCTATTAAAGAGGAACTACCTGTGAGTAAATTTTTTATTCAATAGTTATTTTAGTCACGTCTTAATACCCATTTGGGATCTCGGCAAATATATAAATTGTAATTGTTTTTGATGAATATTTTATAAAAAAAACTTATAGTAAAATGAAACTCAATCTTTTTTAGCTAATCTCTATTATATTCTATGATTTTTAAAGTAACGAGAAATAATTGATGTTTTGTATAAGAGTCTCTGCGAGAGTTTGGGTTTTTATACGCTACTGAAAGTTAGACCAATGGGTTGAAATATTACTCGTGCTAAGTCAAGCCTGAACGCAGACATAGCCTGCACTCCATAGTGCACTTGTGCCAAAGAAAGGAATACCGGCTTCATTGCTGGAACATGATGACGCAGTGGACCATGTATCTACTTTAGCATATTAAGGAGCGTGAGGAACAGTTAGTGGCCAATCATTGTTTTCACTAATTCCTTTCTTTGAAACATTAAAATGTCTGATCATTTCAGTTTAAAAAAATGTTTAGCAGTTAACGTCAAAACTTTTCCTTTGTCAACTAAACATTACTGGTGACATGTTAGCTCAAAGGGTCTCAATCAGACGTGTGTCGAAAGTATTCACATCGACTAACATTGTGTAAACTAACAATTCCGGCCGATCGAGACTACATTGACCAATATTCAATATTGTTCTAACGGTTGGCAGCGCCGGCTACAACCATACTTGAGACCAAGTCGCCAGCATTCATATCCATATTCTATATTAACATGGCTGTACTATGTGACTACATTATAGTGACAACCACTTTGAGTCGCTCTTAAAAATAACATTTGTTTGTATCCATTCTGCATGTATGGCTATGACTTAAGACTATGACTAAGGCAGAAGGGAGCGCAAGTGTTTTTACAGTTTTTATAGAATTGACATTTTTTAGGCCAAACTAAATTAAATATTTCTCCAGTAGCAACATAGAGTTTAGTTTTCTGCACATGTTAATATCAACAGATCTTAAATATCTGGCAAGGGTGTCCTGGAATTTCGTCAAAATTTTGTCTCTTTATTTAATAAGTTTTGACAAAAGTCCAGTACACCCTTGACATATATTCAAGATCTGTTGATATTAGCATGTACAGAAAACTAAACTCTATGTTGCTACTGGAGAAATATTTACCATGTATCTACTTTAGCATATTAAGGAGCGTGAGGAACAGTTAGTGGCCAATCATTGTTTTCACTAATTCCTTTCTTTGAAACATTAAAATGTCTGATCATTTCAGTTTAAAAAAATGTTTAGCAGTTAACGTCAAAACTTTTCCTTTGTCAACTAAACATTACTGGTGACATGTTAGCTCAAAGGGTCTCAATCAGACGTGTGTCGAAAGTATTCACATCGACTAACATTGTGTAAACTAACAATTCCGGCCGATCGAGACTACATTGACCAATATTCAATATTGTTCTAACGGTTGGCAGCGCCGGCTACAACCATACTTGAGACCAAGTCGCCAGCATTCATATCCATATTCTATATTAACATGGCTGTACTATGTGACTACATTATAGTGACAACCACTTTGAGTCGCTCTTAAAAATAACATTTGTTTGTATCCATTCTGCATGTATGGCTATGACTTAAGACTATGACTAAGGCAGAAGGGAGCGCAAGTGTTTTTACAGTTTTTATAGAATTGACATTTTTTAGGCCAAACTAAATTAAATATTTCTCCAGTAGCAACATAGAGTTTAGTTTTCTGCACATGTTAATATCAACAGATCTTAAATATCTGGCAAGGGTGTCCTGGAATTTCGTCAAAATTTTGTCTCTTTATTTAATAAGTTTTGACAAAAGTCCAGTACACCCTTGACATATATTCAAGATCTGTTGATATTAGCATGTACAGAAAACTAAACTCTATGTTGCTACTGGAGAAATATTTAATTTATTTTGGCCAAAAAGTTGTAATGCTATAAAAACTGTAAAATTACTTGTGCTCCCTTCTGGCGCACTTTAAATCATTCCCAGTGGTTTGTGCTGAAGAGAAAAGCTTTCTCACTGCCAACATTACTACATTTCTCCATCTAATGGACCAAGGCGAGATCTGTAGCTTCAAAACCCATCACAAAAAATAAGTGTTGATTTATTCAACTCAAGATTTGGGCTCTATGCAGAATGTAATAATCAATTTTCTTAACACTATACATTTTGGAAAAAATGGTCACCATACAAAACTACTGGCCAGCTATAAGACTTGTGATGTTTGAGGAGGAAGGTGATGAGCGATCCAAGGAACGTCTACAATATACCACTGCCAATTTAATTGAAATTTAAGACTTAATCTATGCAGACTGTACTGTTAAGTTATAACTATAGGCCTGCAAAAAGTAAGGGTTTTTTTTAGGAGAAAAGAAGTTTTATTTTTATAAAAGAGCAGTTATATATTTTTATGAAAGCAATACTTTTTATGTAAATATGAACTAAAATCCTGGAATCCACACAAAAAGGTAGCACTGTTTCTGGACACATAACGTATAGACCAACGTTAGGTTACTAGCATATGATGGGCACACAGCGATAATGTAATACAGTAAATTAATGGCCGCATTATGGACAAAAACGGTGCTATCGTATTCTGGACTAATTCCAAAATGAGTATTTATTATTTATTTTTCCATGCCAAATTAATTGTAAAATAAACTATGCATACATAATTAACTAAACTAACTCTCAAATGAAACCACTTCCATTGGCGCCAGATTACTTTCCTTAAGATTTGTTCAGTTATAGATTAAAACATTTATGTACATCACAATAAATGTTTGAGTCGACTTTTTCTCATTGTAACCAAATTATCCGCACATGTATTTTACCGTTTCAAACAACAAATCCTCATGCTTCTTGGGTTTATCAAACAGAGTGGCCACCTATGCCTGCCATTTGATATTTTCCAATATTTCAGACACTCTCCTCATTATATGTTTTTCTGATTTCTTTGTCCCTTAGGCTCTTCAAGCTGAGTTCATTGTATGATGTAATATTAGTTTTCAATTCCAACACCTACCTTTTCTTTTTAAACTTTGATATACTTTTAATGTTTGAGTGTAAAACTTATTTATTGATTGCCTTAAAATGAAATATTTTAATGTTGTCTCTTTAAAGAAATATTATTGTTTACTGATTAAGTTTAATTTAGTATGGGCTTCTCCTAAATATATTGTAATTTCTCTGGTGGCCCTAAAAATAGTCGTAGGGCTTATTGCTCATTTTCTTTTGTACTATAAGATTCTCTCTTTGAGTAATTCTGTGTCAGTTCATCCAGGCCAGTTAACCCACCATCTTGGATTTTGATGAAACTTGGCACATAATATCTTTGAATTGTTTTATATTAAATTTTAAGACAATCTAACTAATAGTTTTCAAGTTATGAAGGCCTAAATATAACCTAAATACACCTGAAAAGCTTCCGGCATAACAGTGTGCAAAGTTGACAACATGACATTAAATATCTTAAATCTCTAGAACTAGAAAAGATTGATCAATATATTATTTTTTTTAACTTCTCTTTAAAGATACAATGTTTTGAATAATAAATTGTGTTGTGGATTTGTACAAAATATGATTTTAAAAATACAGTCAAAATAAGAATTCACAGGAAATTTCTTATAAAAATCTGGTTAATATTGATTACTGATATCAGAAAAAGTAAAGGTGAAACCCCGCCAATTATTTTTTTAACAACATATCTTTACCTCTTTCATTAATATTTAGTTATCTACAATAGTCCACATACATACAATATTCTTAGAGATACATTCACTTGTCTGTCAATTTCATCATCCTTGGTTCGATTTTTATAGAACATTCTGCGCAGATACACAAATCATTCACGTGCTCTAACAGTTTTCCAATATTTTTTATTTATCCCTGTTCTTTCCAATTCAAATTCGAATGACCATTTAAATTCTAACAAATAATAACTATTGTATAAAACAGAAATTCCATGCTTTTTGTTAACTTATTTTATTAATTTTCTTTTTTACAGAAACATCGAGAAAACCTAACAATGTCAAGTCCAGTAGAACAATATGGTTACTTTCAGACAAAAAGCATTGGAGTGATATGCGATTTGGTTCAAGCTAAAGGAACAGAAGTCATAGGCTTTAAATATATTGAAGGCGTAGGTAAAAGTTGGACACATAGAATAACCCTTTTTGAGAATATATGTAAAGTAGAAGGGTGTTCTAATTGTGCTCAGAAGGGATGTCAATGTATAGAACATAGAGGGACTCAGGCCAAGAGACTATGTAAGGAAGGGTGCACTAGATGGGCTCTGAAGGGAGGTAAATGTATGATACATGGAAGAGGGATCAAGATCAGAAAACTATGTAAAGAAGAAGGGTGCACTAAACAAGCTCTGAGGGGAGGTAAATGTATGCAACATGGAGGAACTCGGTCTATAAATCTATGCAAAGAAGAAGGGTGCGCTAAAAGGCCTAAGAAGGGAGGAAAATGTATCAAACATGGAGGTACTAGGCCCCAAAGACTATGTAAAGAAGAAGGGTGCGCTAAACAGGCTCTGAAGGGAAGTAAATGTATGCAACATGGAGGAACTCGGTCTATAAATCTATGCAAAGAAGAAGGGTGCGTTAAAAGGCCTCAGAAGGGAGGAAAATGTATCAAACATGGAGGTACTAGGCCCCAAATACTATGTAAAGAAGAAGGGTGCGCTAAACAGGCTCTGAAGGGAAGTAAATGTATGGAACATGGAGGAACTCAGCCCAAAAAGCGATGTAAAGAAGAAGGGTGCGCTAAACATGCTCGGAAGGGAGGTAAATGTATGAAACATGGAGGAATCAATGCTATAAGTAAGTAAATGAATGTTCTAATACCACTGATATGATACCAGTATCAATATTTTTCTTTCGATACCAAGTATTTTGGTATTGATAGTAACCTTTTGATATTTTATTAATTCCAATACTTTTCACTCAATATCAAAACTTACCAAAAAAATGAGTAAATTATTAGATCATTTTTTTAACCTATGGTTAATTTTACAAGTTATTCGAGGATTTTTTTTTGTCCTCCTCATTTGTATAAACATACCCTCGTCTCAGTAATATCGATATTTCATATCATTTCGAATAATTTTGTGAGCTCTAGCTAGATAAAAGTGAACATTGAAGTCCAAGATTGTACCAAGGTAGTCTCTTGGAAGAATCCTTGAGTTGGAGACTTTATTAATTCACAATTCCTAGTTAGCTTCTTAGAATCATAATTAACTATTTTATTTTTATTATAGAATCAATTAAAAATGTACCCATCGAAAAGCAAAATGTGGGCTAGATTGGTGCATCTAATTATATTATTGTATTTATTGTTTATAAAATATGATCATTTTCTATGTGTTAATAAAACATAATTCATTTTTCTGCCTGCTTATAAAATACATTAATTTTTCTTATTTTATATATTCATTATTTATAATTGTTTATAGAATATATTTATTTTTATGATACTTTATAAAATATTTGAAACATTTTTCTGATAGTTTTTAAAATTCATTTTTACCATTCTACTGTCTTTAACTTTTTTATCGGTACTCAAAGATCGATATTTTTTCGGTATTGCATATCCATAACCATAAGACTATGTGAAGAATAAGGGTGCACTAAACGGGCTTTAAAGAGAGGTAAATGTATGAAACATGGAGGGATCCAATTCAGAAGACCATTATATTTTCCAGACAAGAGATCATCTAAAAAAAATATTGTTCTTAATGAACTAATGAGAGAGATAAATTTATGGAACATGAAGGGACATCAGCCTAAAGATTGTGTTAAAGAAAAGGAAGGACTAAATCAGGAAAAGAAAACTAACAGCCTTCGAGACACAGCTGACTGGCTTGCTTGTATGTAACACTTTGGTTATACTTTCCAACTCATATTCATGTATGCATACAAAAAAAAGTCTGGCACTATTTTGTCGTCTTGCTTGTTGATTGAAATCCTTCCAATGTTTTTGGGCTGCATTGTTTTGCATGGTGAAAGCATTACTATTGATTAACAATATGCTAGACATCAACTTTTCTTTTCTGGCAGGAGCTAACACACTTCCCACTGGTGCACAGCAGGGTCAAATTCTAAAAATATGGCTTAAAGTCGAAACATTAAATTTTGATTCCAGGGATTTGAAGTGGCGGGTTAGTTTGAATAATAGTCTAAAGGTCTAATTCTAGACTGAATAGAGTCCTGTCCCTTATGCCTGCTATTAAATTCCAGTTCAAAAGTGACCCTCGCTCGATCAAGACAGGTTACATTCGGAGCTGAGTTTTTAACAGCTTTATTCAAGAGGACGCTAAAACTATAAAAATAAATTAATTTCAAATAAAAAAAATAGATTTGACAACTGAAAGTAAGTAGAATATCACATATTACTACATGTATAGTGATAATATATTTTATATCAATAAATAAATGATTTGTAAGAAAATTAATGGACAATTTTCAAATTGTAGAAAAAAGTGTATGAGTTTTGTAGAGTAAGTTGTAGATACAACTATTATTTAATGAAAACAACAAAAACCTGCTGCTACCCTGCTGTTGGTGCAAGGTTTTGTAGTAAAAAACATGTCCGAAGACACTCGAGAGTCAGTAACAAGTATATTAAAAAGTTCAGAGAAGACTTTGCGAGAAAATGTTCCCGAATGAAAAATACTTACTAATAACATCCAATCCATTTATTTCTAGTTTGCGCAATTACCTAAGAAAAAAAAATATTAAAATGAATGCTACCAGATGCAGTTCTATTATTAATTGCACCAAGTATTAGAGTAAGTAATTTAATTGCAACCCCCCCTTAATATCTATAAGGTGAGAGAGGCAGTAAGTTAGGTAAAAGAGTTACCTGAATGAACATAATAATTTTATTCAGTCAAAAACAATAACATACTGATGCAAACACTCAATACTGCGTGAAGCGCGCTTTTCCGTCCAACGCGGAAATCAACTACATTAAAAGGTAAACATACACGTTACCTCCTCAAGACTAAATGACGTTACATTAAACCCATCAAAAGTTACGGTCCGGGATCTCAGTGACATGGTCTTTGGTTTCTGGTTCTCTGGTTACTTCGCTAACTTGATTAGTTCCTACCCCAAGGGGAATGGTATAACTGGTTACTCTAGCGTTACAGTTATCCACCCTAGTATAAATATATAACTTTCTTACAGACGCCCGTAGTAAACGTGACGTCATAGCAATGACACAAGGCCACAAAGTAATAATAACCTACGTGCATATCAACTTTCGGAATTTGACTTGACGAACAAAGTCGAGCCCAGATACCGCTATACTTGAAAATAACATAAGCCGGGTTTTGAACCCGGGACCAGACAATCTCTGGTTAAAAACTAATATTGGCAAAAATATAAATTAAAGATAAATAGGGTTCAGACCCTGAATATAAGTGGTGGCGAAAGCGATGGTCTAACTTCCAGCCGCGATAAGCGCGTNNCCAAATAGTAATTTAGAAAGAATTCCCCCCATGACGCCGAAATAGTAATTTTGGTAAGATGATAATATTCCCCGAGACCTAGTCGCTGTCCTCACCTCTTGTCCTCAAGCCGGTGGGGTAGTAAGTGAAGTGAGATCCCGGTACCACAAGTATATATACGAAATATAACTCTCAGAAAGGGGGGGCGGATCGAAGGAAGGGAAGGTTGGAGAACATTACAAACTAGGGGGAAAGCGAAGTTCGTGACGCATATCGAAGCACCTAGAAGCTCCGCGTAGCGGAAGCGGAACTCTCTTTCCATTTTCTTTGCTGGCCGAACACGTGGTCGAGCTTCCCTGTGGGCCGGCGTAGACGCGGCTTCAGTCAGTTTGTTGTATTTAGCGAGAGCGGAGGTTGGTGGTCGAGCTTGTGCCGCGTGTTGACCTTGTGAGAGCGGCTGTCCCAGTTGGTGAGTGTTATTACAATGTAAGTCGTTACATAATAAACTGACTGTTGATCAAATTATTTTTCTTAGGATAATGAAACATAAAGTGGTAATTGATTGCATTTCAATACATACAGATTTATTTTGCACTTTTCACTTTTAATTTCACTTCCTTTCTTCTTAAGCAACTACATATTTGATAATAAATTTAATGGGGATCCCTAATAAATAAACATTAAAAAAAACACTTTAATGATAACTTTATAATCAGATATTATAATTTTGACACCATTCTCGATTTTTATTTTTGTATTTTTATTTAGAATTTTAATTTTCGATCATTGAAAGGGAGGGGAATTTAAATTTTAGCCTAAATAAAACGTTTTTTTTCTAAACAAGTCATCCATATTGAAAGCGCCATTTTGTCTTTTCAAATTTTGGCTTTGGATTCTTACCAGCGTCCTCAAAAACCTCCAGTTACAGGTTCAAATTGAAAATATCTTTTGACTTTTGGCCAGCTATTTTGGAATTGGCCCCGCTGTGTGATGCAGAGGGGACAATAATATTGTTAGTATTTTCTAGGTTCTCCAATCTTGACGTGTGTGTTTAGATTGTTATTTTGAACAAAGAAGTTTATATTTTTATATTTAGAGGAAGTGTATCCACATTTTTTGTGGAAGGAAAGCGGAGAACCACTTTGGAAATAACACACTGGATCAAAAGTATTTATAGATTAAAAATATTATAACATACCTTAATAACAATAGTGCATCCTTCTAATTTGCATCTTGATCTGTCACCTTTAATCTCATAGTCAAAAAAACTTCCAAATTGAATTTTATTTAATATATCCAATTAATAATATTATTCAAACCACTTACTAACAAACAAAAATAATCACCTTCACACTGTACACAAGGAACACATTCACCAAGCTACTTCCTAATTTAAACTTGAGTGAAAGAATTTAAAGTTTGCATTTTGTCACCCTCACATCTCCCTTTCCCTCTAATATAACCAAACACAAGACTATCAGTTTTAACCCCCAAGAAGTACCAAGTAAAATAAGCTTATACTGTTGTCCAAAAGAGATGATTTCTTAGTTTCTTTATTTCAACTAAGGAATGTGGTATTATCTGCTGTCTCTCAGTGATAAATACATCTTCTTGAACCTCTAGCTTAAACATTTAAGTGAGAAAACAGTGAACAATGGGACAGTTACGACATTCCTCTGTAATCTAACATTAGATGTGTATTGCTAAGGGCTCATTAACTCTTTTCTAATCACCTTATAAAAAAGGTTTCAAGCAAAGTAGTAACCTAAAATATATCCAGCCCTTTCAGAACTTACTGAGAAAGGGGGAAAAACAACATTTAAAAATTAAACTAAGCTTATAAATAGAAAAGAAAAACATCTCCAACCTGTCAAAATTACATACAATTCTGTAAAACTAGGAACCTTTAAGAACCTTTTAGAACCTAAAAAAATTTAACAATTCCAATTCTGATTCCTTAAAAATAAATATTAATTTCAATTATCGGTTCCGGTTCGACTCCCTGTTATAGAATGCTTACATCTTCAATCTACACTTCCACTAAGCTAGTGATTCCCAAGTTTCGAGAGACATTCTCCTTAAAAAACGTGTGAGGTTTCCTCAAGACGGATGCCAACAAGTGTGTTTAGTTTTAGTACAATCACTGGTTCTCGAACGATTAATTAAAACAAATAACGTTTACTGAATTCACAGTTTCTGAAATATTAATGCTCTGTGACTAAGGAAAGAAAATAAGTGAATCCTCCTCGGGTCTAGTGGTTAAGGCTCTGGTTTGTCTTAAGCATCTTCTGGAAGCTTCTGGATCCCGAATCTGCTTTTTGAGTTGGAGGGCAAAAACCTTTTAAATCAATACATAATTTTATTGCCTCCTTCCCCTTACATAAATATGGTTCTCCACCACCACTGATTCTTTTCTTCGAGTAAAACATTTAAAGTGCTCCTCATTGTGAATAAAATATTATAGTAAGCTTACCACTACACACAAGCGCCCCTAAATTTACAAATTGGAAAAAAAAGAAGAAACAAGTTGTATATTGTATGTAGTGCCACACACATAATTTAATTCACAGCCCTTTGTGGTCACCATAAAAATAAATTAAATATCTTCCAGGAGCATTTAATAAGTCATCAGAAATCTTTGCTTTGCTTTTTACGACCTCACCCCTCCCACAATACATTTGACGCCCACCCCTCCCCTTGGTGTACATTTTTAGGTGCACCACGTTTGGTTATTGTAGTCAAATAAATCAAACTTTATTTACATGAATCGTTGGATCGATCTTTGGAAAATAGATACTACACCTTTTGAGCTAGATCGACCCAGAGAATTGATTCAAAGCCCATGCATCGAACATCCCTAGGATTGAGTACAAGGCCAAGCAGGCCTACCAGCCATAGCTATTATGGTGGTGTTTTTGTTCTCACAACCACAGCCATTGACTACTAAACATTCAACATTAATATCCTTCATATCTGAATTAGTAAAACGGCGAAATACCCCAGAAGAAATTTATTTGAACCTTTTTTTTTATGCTTATCTGTCCAGGTAGACAACAAATATATATTTTATTCTTCAAATTTAGAGTTAGATGATCGTTTGACCATTGTGAAGTTAAAAACATACTACTAACTACCCTGCCTGGTGTAACCTTAGGCAACACTATGTTTTTCTGACAGTAATGGGAAAATATTATCATTTGTTCTTTTTCATTTTTTAGTATTCCAAAAATAATGAATCTATGCAATTAATTACCAGCTACTTGAGCTTAACATTAAAACCCCAGCTATCAGTGACTCAGTGACTATTATGATATTGGCTATCTGGTATCTGCGGTTTCAATATTTCAATATTTCAATATTTCAATGCAGAGTATTTGCACAATAATCCAAAGGTCTCAGGTATGAGGTCGTCAATTTTAGTCCAGTTTAAAAATAATTCAAACACAATATATTTGTGTGACTTGTGTTTACAGACCAAACAAGAACAAGGGCAATCTCCTTTATCAAGTGAAATATTACATTCAAACATAACTGTACACACAAGCTTTGATTTTAATTCCAATATTAAATGCAATAAGAATACTCAAGAATTATTTTATGTGATATACAAGAAAGAAGATTGTAGTGATTTTTTGATAACATGATCATCTTGTAAATTAAAGAAAAACGTTGCCTCGAATTTGAAAACAAAAGTTTGTTTGAATCGTGATGATAAGGAAGAATATAGTAAAAGTGCATCAACGTGGCTATATTGAGGATAAGTATAAAAACACAACCCTGCTCATTCAATCACTTGTCATGTGAGGATTTTAAAGATTGTAGAGAAAACAATATGAAATGTAAACGTTTTATTTCAGGAGCACTTTATATAATACCTAAAGTTGTACTAAGTATGCTCAAAAAGGAGGACATTGTATTGCTCTTTTAAGAGGTACAAAATGTAAAAATGAAAATTGCACTAAACATATTCAATATATATTAGGATATTGTATTGCACATGAAGGAATATGGAAATTCAAAAGGGAAAGTTATACTAAGCATTAAGCATGCTCAATTAAGAGGATATTGTATTGCACATGGAGAATGGAAATGTATAACTAACATTGTACTATAAAAACATACTCTATTAGGATATTTTATTACACATGGAGGAGGAAGGAAATACTAAGAATTGAAACAAGATTCTGTGAAAAGGAAATTGTGTAAAACATAGAGGGGCAAAGACATAGAAAACTGAAAATTGTATTAGACACACTCTAAGAAGAGGATATTGTTTTGTACATGAAGAAGGTACAAAATAAAAAATTGCCCCTTAATCTGGATTTCATAAGGTTTTGTACAGTACTTGCTGGAAGACCAAAATGTAAAACTGAAAACTGTACTAGCTCCACTCAAAGAAGAGGAAATCGTAAAGTACATGGAGGGGTAAGAAAATGTCTAATTGAAAATTGAACAAATAATTTTAATAAAAGAGGTTTTTGAAGAGGCCATGTTGGAGAGACAATATGTAAACTGAAATTGTACTAAGAATGTTCTTAAAAGTGGTATTTTCTTTGCACATGGAGGAGGGAAAAAATTTAAAACTGAAAACTGTACTAAGAAAGCACAGTTAAGAGGACATTTTATAGCACTTGTAGGAGCAATGAAATGTAAAGGTGGGGATTGTACTAAGAAGATTCGAAAAGGTGGACATTGTATTGAATTTGGAGAAGAAAGGATATGCAAAACTCAATATTTTTCCAAGCATAGCCAGTTAAGAGGGTATTGCATATCGAGGGAGATGTAAATGTAAAACTGATAACTGTCCTAAACATGCTATGCTTTGAGGACATTGTATTGTACACAAAGAGAAGGAATACATTTGAAAATGTACCAACATTTAGAGAGGAATACATTGTTTAACACAGAATAAGACACAATTGCACAAACTGTATAAACAAAATGTTAATAAAAAAATCATTTATAGCTGACTTATTTTTTGTGGCGAATTGAGGGAGAACATGATATAAAAACGAAAATAATAAAGAATGATTAGAGAAGACATGATAAAGAACTTAAAAAAGTAAAATTAATTTTATGGAAATTGTAACTTAAAAGTAGGTGTTTCTCGGCACATGGAAGAGGAGCAAAATATAATACCTAAAATTGTACTAAGCTGGCTCTTAACAGGGGCTTTGTGCAGCACATAGTGGAAGGAATATATGTAATTCTAAGAAATATACAATAATGCTCTTAGACAAATTGCATATCATGTGGAGAGGTAAGGAATAGTTTAAACCCAAAATTGTATTAAACTGGTTATTAAGAGAGTTTTGAATGGCCATTTGGCGAGGAGGGGGAGGAAGAAAATGTAAATCTAATAATTGTACTAAGCATGCTCAGCTAGGAGGACATTTTATAGCACATGGTGGCAAAAGGAAATGTAAAATGTACAATTATTATTCTTAGCATCCTCACTGAGGAGGACATTGTATAGCACACAGAGAAGATACTAAATGCAACACTTAAAAAGAGCACTATTAAAAGTATTCTCAGAAAGGGGGACATGTACAGAACACGAGGAAGTATAGATATTTAAATAATGCTCTTAGTGGGTTCAAAAAGCTCTCGTACACCATATGGAGTGGGAATAAAATCTAGAACTGAAACCGGTTCTAATCAGGCTCTAAGATAAGGTAATTAAAAAACACATGGAGAAGATTAAAAACTACATAATATACTAAACAAGCTCAAATCTAAGTAAATTTTCCAACCGATACATGGTAGGATGAATATGCCAGTGCGAGTGAGCGACTGATTGAGACCGTTACTGCCTATGACGTCAAAACCAAGCTCACTAACGACCAGTCAACTGTACTTGTGCCAGGACTAATAGTTTGGCCTACTTTAGTCACATATTAGTGCTTGAATCTATTGCATTAGTGTAATATTTATTCTTATAGTATGCAGCTAATTAGTTTTTTAAATATTGTTTTAAACATTTACGATTTTCCTCAGGTCCCTCTGTCTTATCGCTTGTTACAGTCCTTATAACAAAAAGTGGCAGACTTAATTGGTTGGATTTTGATTGAAATTTTTTTTAATAGTAATTGTAAAATACATTAATATATATGTGGACTTTTTGTAATAAAAGATGGCTCAATAAATTCAAAACCATACAATTATTGTTTGTTTTTAGGTTTGAAACAGTTCATCCTAATCATTCAATAAAAAGTATTATTTATATATATATAAAGAGAGAGAGAGAGAGAGTAGGGGCCTGCGAGCTTAGGTTTTTTCATTTGAGTCGAGTATTTCTAAAAATCTCCCGAGTTTGAGTATATTCATAATTTTAAAGTTTTAAAAGTGTATATATTTGTTTATTTTAAATAAATATAAATATCAGATCTTTAAAATTTGAGATTTAAAAAATATACTTAAACACGAACTCTTAAAATATTCTATGAATGACACTCATTTTTATAAATAAAAATATAAATACTTTTGAAAAAAAGTTAAGATATGGAAAATTGGTATTTAAATTAGAAATAACATTTAGAAAAAACACATTTTATAAATAATAACAACACTCAAATGAAAATATAGGGCCTATTAGAAAAAATAATTAAAATAGTTTCAACAATCATGTCTTAAAGGACATTAAAATTACATTAACAATTTGAAAAAAAAAATAGAATTAATAATTGCATGATAAATAACCTATGCTTACTATGGTGTTTTAAAAATGGTTTATTAAGTATATAAAGTGAAAGATCAAAAATGACGAGGCTACAAAACTTTCGATCTCAATCTCTAGCTTAAAGGACAAACTTGTCTCAAAATCAGAGTACCCGCAAAGCCCTAATATATATGGGTGTCACCTCCTCCCTTGTGGCCCCTATAATTGTCAGGATGGGGAAGGCGACGGTATTTATGTGTGTGGGTTCGTAATTTATTTGGTTTTTAGGGTTTATTGCACTACTACCAAATGTAATGTTATTGATAAGTTAATAAAAAGTTATTAAAGACTTTATACATAATATCTTGTGACAAAACAGAGTATAGTAAGGAATGCTTAACCAATGGCTTGACTGACACTCTAGGTGATCCCACACGGATAAGAATCCGGGTACTCTGGGCATGATGGTAGTTCTCCAGCACATGTACTCGATGATCCAGTGTCCTAACCCATACAACCCCAAAACAGGCAGAGTGACCCCTTAGAATCATTGTTGATTTGTCAGCCCTGTTAGCTAAAAAAACTAGTACCATATATACTGCAATTTGGCCTGATTGCCAAGAGAAATGCTGACAAGGTGTTTTGGGTTGTAGGCACTTATGTCCTATTGTTTACTTAGTCATCCATCACAACACGTTACCATACCAGTCAGTCACGCGCAATTCACAACATTACAATGTTAAAATAAACAAACACCTCAATTTATGTCATGCCCTTTACATAAGCATTATATATGCAAGAATATATAACATTTCTTTTGAGCATTTTAATCGTATAAAAGTTCTTATCCTGACAAAACATCTGATTGATTTAATTGGAAACTTAAGGTGCGTTTTTTGATTTATATTATTTGCTTGTAGCAATTATTGCTACAAGGTATCCTAAATTGGGTTAGTCAATCAAAACATCACTTACCCAATCTCACCAACCGGACTAGCGCGCGGAATGAACAACACGTCCGCACACAATAACAACACCCAAACATCTGAGAGCGCCGAGTCTAGTGCTGCATCTTGCCACTAGACACCACCACCCGTCTCAATAACAACATGGACATGTAGAAAAGGATAGAAACTCCGAGGCCTTGCCAGAAGACTATCGAAGCTTCTAGTACCGCGCACTTCCCCCTCTCCGTGTGTTTGAACTCAGTGATCTCCACCCTTGTGTAATCCCGTCTCGAGTGTTCGATGAGTTTTGAACCTTATAAAAGACCGTCCATCAAGAAAGAGACCACTATTGGGATAGGCTCGGACACTAAGACGAAGCTTAGGCTTTGAGGACATACCTATACAATGTAAGGAGAAATTCTATTTCGGCACACATAAATAAATATTGTAATCTTTCTAAATTCCCTTTTGATCTTTTTACGTGTAAATATTGTTTTTGATATCTTATATGAATCTTCGTTCGTTTTACTGAACATTGAGTTTAACTTCACTTATGTTACGTATGGATTGTAGGGAAATATGACTTTACTTTAAATAAAAAATTAATGGTGGGGAAGTTTATTCTAATGTTAGTTTTGAGTTTTTTCTACTGTTAGTTTTGAATTTTTTCTAATGTTAGTTAAATTGTGCGTATCAACTTTAATTTAATTATTTAACTTAAGAATTGTGTTTCAACGCTAGTTGACTTAGTATCCATATGGGGAAGTTATTTTATAATATTAGGTCCTAACTATTCAGTTGTTAGAATGCATGACGTTGATAACTATTCTTATCTATTTAAATTTATGTATCTCGCTTAGGAGTTATTTTTTCCATAATTATAGAATGTTGGCAGTGTGTTAATAATATTTAGGCCAGAAAATTTTAATAGTAAAGTTAGGAATTACCCTTAACTTTAATGAATGGATATCTAAGTTTATTTATCAGTATTTTGAAGTTAGTATACCATCTACTTTGGAGGATTCCGTAATAAGTTTTTGTTGTTTATTTGTGGAGACGTCATGCGTATGATAGTCATTGATGGGGTAACCACGGAACTTTAATGCTGTTAGCTAAAATTTTGACTAGCACTAAAATAGGTCATAGTGGAGAAATCTCATTTAAGATTAGATGTTGTCATACGCCATTTTGATAATGCTATGCATTGAAAGTTTTCTTGTAAAAAAAACATAGATTGTTATTATTGAACTTCAGCTTTTACGGATATTGTATTAATAAAAAAATTAAAATAAAATCCTAAGATTCATTAAAGAAGTGCCCTGTTCTTTAATATGATGTTGGCCGAAATAAAAGCAAAGTTTTCTTTAAGACTTGAACTCTTTACTATTCTAGTTATGCCATTTATCCCTAGGTTTAAATATGTATAATATTAATGTCCCTTTTAACTTAGCCTTCGACCTCATCATATTAAATATAAATTGATTTCTGAAGGAGGACAGTGATATTTCCCGTTTTCTAGGAGTGAGTGGTGTGCGTTGGAGACGGGTTGTGTACCCTGCTATATTTCACAACAAACACATAATGTTAGTTACACTACGCACTCCTATTTATATAAAAAAATTTATAACATTAATTTTATTTTATTGTATTGAATCCCTCTATTTCAAGAGCTTGGATTACATGCAAAAGTTTAATTTTCTTTCTACTGAAATATTTTCCATAAAAACACTTGAAACATTCATCTTTTTATGGCACATTTGCCCGGGAGGAACTTTGGCATCCAGGTTCGGTCACCTCATATGTAGACTATTAGTTGCTCTGTTGGCAGAGTGTGTTGCCCAAGGTATACCTATGGAAGTTGTCTACACGTCGTACCAGCAATGAGATGATGTGATGATAGTTATGTTGTTTTGGAGCTGCGATGAGTCTTATTTAGGCATAATTATCCTAACCCTGGCGACTATTGGAATCATTCCATTTAAGGGAAAGATCGACAAAATACCGGCCGGGAATTAAGCCTGGGACCCTAGGCTTGTAGTCGGGTATAGTCGTAGTGCCATGAAACTGATAGCATGTTCAGGGAGGAGGAACAAAATGTAAAACTAAAAAGTGTACTTAGGTTGTTCAAAGAGGAGGTCATTGTAAAGCATTTGAAGGGGTTTTAAAACTAATGAAGTGAAAAATCTTCTAAGCAGGTTCAAAGAACAGGACATTGTACAACTCACAAAGAAGAAACAAAACTTCAAACCCAAAATTTTACAGTGTGTGTTCAAACAGCAGGAGAGTGGAAAACATATGGATAGAAAACCAAATGAAGATCTTATTTTTTTCTCCATAGTATGTGTGTAAGGCCGGATCCAGACTAGAATAAAACAACAAACACGAACATTTCCACAAACATGTTTGTGTTTCTGTTCAGTGTAGCCAGTAGAAATGTATACATTCAGTTTAAATGCGACTTTTTATTTTTTTCAGTCATTCAAATAATTGCCCATCATGAGTTCTATGAGCTTCATTTGGTCTCTTTCGGCCACTCCATTATTCTACTCTCTGCTAAAATAAAAGATACTCTAAATACACACAAAAAATACTCCTGCCAAAATGTTTATGTAGGCCCACTTGAAACAATCAAAACACACATGTGATTCTAATTAAGTAGGATTGTACCTACATTTGTGAATAGAAGGGAGAGGGGATTGATTTAGTAAAATCCACCCCCTATACAATCAAATGGGATCCAAGGACAACCATAACGGATTTTAGACAATATTAATTATTAGAGATGGGTCGAATCTACTATTTCTCGAATCTGAATCTCGAATCCGAATCTACATTTTATTTTCGAATCTCGAATTCGAATCCGAATCCTAGCAAATCGTTTTAAATTTTAATTAATAATAATAATAATATTTAGCACCGCGTCTTACTACCCGTTCGGGTTATACTCTTTAAGTACTAATTACTCTAATGGATTAGAAATTGGGAAGGTTGAATTAGAGGAAGTGAACCCGCATTTGCGTGGAGGGAGAGTGGAAAACCATTTAGGAAAAAAACCACCCCCAGTTCACCCGACCGAGATTCGAACCTCGATCTCCCCGTCCTCAGCGGTCGAGCTCATCACGACAAGCGCGTTAGCCAACTACGCCATCAAGGCGGGTTTAAATTTTAATTATTTACAAATAGACCTACATTACACAATATAGGTCTAAACTGTGAATTGAGATTTATTTCAATTGTGCTTTCAATTTTAATCAACCCCAACCACCCCTCACAAAATACAGGTTAAAAACCAGCCAAATTAAACAATCTAGACTCATATTAATGTTTAAAAATCAAATCAATCAAAATT
>CABFOW010006193.1:24122-34540 GCA_902141385.1 Timema californicum
AGTTTTAGAAGTGGGCATGTGCCGAAACGGTCGAGTCCAAGTTTCCTATACAGGAGGGAGGGTAGGGTACTAGGCACGTAAGATTTTCTACACCCAATGATTATTTTTATTTTTTAAAGAATATTTTATTAATGATTATCTCTTTTCTCCGACAAAATAAATATTACGGATTAAGTAGTGTTTTTCAAGTAGGCCTAACTAAGTAATTTTTGAATTCAAGATATTATGCTTTGTTTATGAGGTGAAAGATTCGATCATCGAATCCAGTAAAACACCGAATCCTCGAATCTCGAATACTTGCCAGGATTCGGTGGATTCGAGGATTCGAAGATTCGAGTGGCCCATCTCTATTTTAAATCATTTATTAATTATACCTATGTTAAGAGAAAGGATTAAAGATATGAATAAAGTACACATTAGCTTTTATTTACCACCTATTCATGTTATATGCATATGAACTTATCACAGTATGTTAAGATGAAAAGGTTGAATTTCGAGGTATTTGTGTGGAGGTCGAGTCGAGAACAATTTAGAGAAATCCACCCTCAGTCACCCAATGGAGATTCAAACTCCAATACACCTGACCATGTGACTACCAAAAGCAGGTCACACTCTTATTTTATGCAGTGAGTGTTAAGAGGAAAGGAATGGTGAAAAAGGAGAAAATAATAAAGGCATTTTACTAAACTGACCCAGTTACAGACTGGAAACAAATGATGGTGGTGATGATGAGTCTAGGCCTCAAATTATTCTAAACAATAGTACAGAAAACCAAAGTTTGAGTTTGAAATAATTATGATATAAGAATATTCAAGATTTAAAAAAAATTTAAATTTTGTTTCAACAACCAGACCCCAGACAATTGATTTAACACTTAATTGAATGTTCAAATGTTACCATGAATACATTTAGCCAAAAATGTTAATATTTAGCTTATATTTCTACTTACTTATCGAATATTCTGTTATAATGCTATTTCCTCTTATGTAAATAATTTTTTTCAAGATTTGGATTCAAAGCTAAAATGAAAAATCGGATTCATAAAATACTGGATCCAACACATTTCTAGTTTAATTACGTATGAAGTCAGACAAACTATAAATTATATAAACCGAATGTTAAAATAAGTATAAGAAAATTGATGTTTGATATTTTAATTCCTAAATAGTACAAAATATTACAAAATAGAGTTTAGAGAACAAATACTGCAATGATTCATATATATTACAAAATATTTTGAGTATATTGTTACATCATGAATGAGATATAATGTTACACTTTATACACTCTGAAAGGAAGCAAGCTTACCTTGACAGGTTATTCTATGGTGCAGATTATAAATAGCCAAGGTAAGATTTCAGGATAAACTAAGTGTATTTACATCTTATAACAGGGTAAATGTAATATACTTTTACCCAACCACAAAAGTTTCAAAACTTAATGTATAATAATAGTATTTTGAAGTGCAATAAATGTTGGTATTAAAATTGCATACACAACATTTTTACAATTTTTTATATCAGTAGTTGTAAAGATTTATGTTTTCTCTTAAATTGAGTAAAAATCACATCTTGTTCAAGTTTATCTTTGTATAAAATAATAGATACTGCCTACAGAACTTTGATACACTGATAAAAAAACTGTAATATATGGATAAGGGTGTGCAAAATCCCCTTTTTTAATCTTGGAACAAAACCAAATCAAGTCTGTAAATTATTTTAGAACCATAATTATAGTTGCTATGGTTTTATGTTGAGAGAGAAACGCATAAAACCTCTGCAGGTTATTGAACCATATAGACACCAAATATATTTACAAAATGTTTTATTATGAGAAAAATATTTATCGAATTTCATTATAAGCTGATAAATCGAATTAATAACTATCATTACATCTTATTACATTATCAATTTGCTGACAAGTTAAATGTAATTTGGTATGAGTAAGTCATTTCTCACTTTGAGTCTAGTTTGAATGAATAAAAGTATTTTTTTGAGTTTGACTAATATAAAGTAAGATTTGTACTGTAAAATTTCAAGCAGAATATTTGTAATAGATCGATTCATGGATAAACCATAAAAACCAATACAATATACTTCGTAAAGTGAATTTTTTTTGTGAATAAAATTATCACACAAATTAAGATTTTCAAATAAATATAATATGCATATTCAACTTATTATTTTAAAATTAGACAAAAGGAAATATCAAACGACTCCCTTTGATATGAAATAATATCTTAAAATAAAAAAAATAAAATCAACTAGACTCATCTTTTGGTGGCCGCATGGTTTAAGACACTACTCTCACAGTATACTATACTACTGATGACGAAGACATTGAGGTTTGAATCTTGGTCATGTGCGCTAAGGGTGGTTTTTACAAAATGGTTTTCCACTCTCTCTCCATGCAATTATTATTTTGACATTTTTACTTTTATTTGTGTCTACTACTTTGTGAGGACGATTCCAGGCTTTGAAATTTTGCAATGTTTTTAAAATCTGTGTTATATTACATATTATTGAATATCAATCATCGAACCAAAATATTGAAGTGATTTTATATTATATTATATGTGTTTTTATTTTTATCTGGGCTTCATTTTTCAGGATGGCTATAGAACTTGTACTATACATTTTCCGGGTTTTTAGACAGTATTTAAAAAAATCCCCACTAAACTTTAGTACAGTTTTCCTTGGTGAATGTAAATTTTTCCCATTTTACATTGATCACATATTTTCTAAAACAACATTTTTATGATTTTTTTCCCATTATTTAATATTTCATTTATTATTTTTGTGCCTGTGTAAATGTGTTAACAAACCCTGTACAAAACCATCCCATGTTAGAATAACATAAGGCAATGCATTTTGTTAACATTGAGAAACAGAATCTCACACGTTTATTAAAATTTTAGGCGCAGGGTTAGTCGAATTCCTCGACTTTATAACTATTTTTGATTAGAGTGCCAGACATTTCTCAATTTTCCTTGTTTATGGCTACCATGTTTTGTTTATACAGTTCTTACACTTTTATTTAATTACAAAGTAGACAAACTAAGTTAGTAAGAAAATGTCATTCAGATAACAAAACAAAAACTTGGGCTGTGTCTTAAACAGTTTTTACAATTTTAACATCTTTAATTGGTATTTGAAATTTGTACTTTCCTATAAACATTATAATCATTTAATAGAGTAGACACAAAGCTAAAACCAGTGGTGGGCCAAAAATTGTTTACCAGCTAATTCTCTTTCACCTTACTAAAACTAAGATTGGTTTATTGAAATTATCTATTCTCCTTTCTTAAAATAATTCCATATTTCTAATTGATTATAATCATATAATTTATTTCGTCCCTTTTTCACATTGTTGTATGGTTTATTTTCAGTCACGTTTGAATTAAGGGAGTGTGGTCCCAAGAGTCCTATGGGAGGCCAATCATATTAACTGTCATCAAATATGCAATAATCTAAACAGTGAGGCGGCTTCTTTTATCTGAATATGTATTATTATTATTATTATTATTATTATTATTATTATTATTAATTGTAGAAAACTCTCTGCCTCCACAGAACTAACAGCAACATTATTGATATTTTTTGTCCTTCTTACACTATTGGAATCTCTTTGTTGTGTCATTATTTTTAGAACATTTTCCACATAGGCGTGCTAATGATTGATTGATTTTGATTTCATAAGGAAAGAATCTATTGAACCGACAGTTTATCTACGAAAGCCTTCCAATGGACAACAACTTCATCAATGTTCCAACTATCGAGGTCTAGTGGGTTTCCAATTTCCTGAATTTTACTATCACTATTTTTTGCTTTATTAGCTGATTATAAGTGTTCACTGTATATCAACCTGTTGTTAACTGCTGTCAATAGTTTTTGACTAGGAAGATTGACGTATTGTTGATTCTCAGCTAAGTCAATATGTTTAAATGCATCAGAATTTATTGCAGGTTCAACTTTTTTTTCAAAGTTTCCAAAACTTTATTTAAATATTTTTAATGTACTATTTTTTCAGCTCTTATGAGTCTTCTTCAGTCTTATGAATCCTGGAAAAATATTAATCTGGCAGAATGATATTTTTATCTGGTGGATAAGTTAAAAATGTTTCTTATGACTGCCAAATAGTATTTATCAGTCGGATAAAATGTATCTATCCATCATATTTTTATCGGGAGGTTTAAGTACCTGTTAACTTTTATTTTAATGTTAAAATGGTTGTTGCCATAGTGTCGCATTGTTTTTCATGGATGTTTCACCTATCAGAATCTGTTTTTAGGTTAAAGCTTGGTGTTTAGTAGGCAGAGGCCCATGCTCTTAACCATATATATATAAAGTTAGAACATTTGATTCACTTTTATATAAACTGCCAAGCTATTTGTAGAGTTATATTTATATAAGAACAAATTATCAGAATGTGAGTACAATAAATTAAATTTGGTAAACGTTTTACCAAACTATTGCTCACATTTTGGCAGAGACAGATATTAGTACTTGCAAGCCATCTTAGCTTCTGCGCCCACATGACTCCATATGTTTACTCGGACTCGTTTAGCCGCCATTATTTAACCAAATGTTTAGCGTTAAAGCCACTTTCCAGGCAGTAGCGGTAGCAGTAGGGCTCATATGCATGTGTGTACCAATAAAAATGGTACCAACCTTGCATTTTCTGCATAAAAATCCATTTATCCTTCAGATAAATTCAATTCATAATACGTGTAAAATATTAAAGTGGCTGATAACCTTTATCTGGTCGCTAACTTTAACCTTACGATAGCAATATTCATTCGGTGGTCATAAGACCGACTCTCTGTGAATTTAAATTTCTATTTTAAAGGATAAAAAAAGAGTAGGGAAAATTTCTTAGAATAGATCCATTAGTGACTTTAAAAGAATCTACTGCTGTCTCTATGGTAAAACAAGGAACATGTTTATTTCCCTTTATGTCGTCACCCGAGCAGCTGGCCATATATACGAGAATATGGTAGAGAAGTGTCACTCTGATGTTAGCAAGTAGAACCATAGCGTAAGAGTTTGCGGTTCTAGCGCCCGGAACTAAAATAATATGTAGGATGTAGGTCGACTTGTAGCTCAATAACAATGGTGTGTATCAATTATTCAGTCGATAAAATCTAGGTCGATGGTTGAGCTTCCTCTCAAATTCTGCTAATAAAAAAAATTACTGTGAAACAAAACGCCCGACAGCAATGTGAATAGCAGTTGATTCAAAATAATTAAGGAGCAGTTTGGTGAACTTAGGTAATTATAGAAACAGGTTCACCTGAACCAGTGCAATCCAGCTGAATCACACTACTGGCTATAACCTCTAAAAGCGTTGTGACTCCTTAGTTGGATATCACTGTTTTAAAAGCACAAGAACGTATTGTAGATTTATAAAATAATAGAAATGTTAGTATCTTATTTTCAAGAGCATATTTTTAAAATTATGCAAGTAAAAATAAATGAAGTTAAAATAAACAGGTTCACCTGAACCAGTGCAATCCAGCTGAATCACACTACTGGCTATAACCTCTAAAAGCCTTGTGACTCCTTAGTTGGATATCACTGTTTTAAAAGCACAAGAACGTATTGTAGATTTATAAAATAATAGAAATGTTAGTAGCTTATTTTCAAGAGCATATTTTTTAAATTATGCAAGTAAAAATAAATGAAGTTAAAATATTGTTGAAATTAATTTGAATAGAAAGGGGGATCCCCAAATTTCCACTACACCTTGGGAAGCCCTAAACATTTTATTTAAATTTTAAAGTACCTAGAGATCATCTGTAGATGACTTAATCTAATTCATGTGTTGGTAAAACCAAAGCACCGAGTTGATGAGGTTATCCACTTCAACTGCTGTCTGTCCTAGTGGATGATTGTCTTCATACAGCAACAATCTGGAAAAATAGTTTCATAAAATATAAAAATATATTTATTTCACCATGAATATTTAGGAGCGTTGTCATAAAATACAATAGTTGGGTGTGCGCAAAACTTTTATTTGGCTTTAAAAAAAATATTCCTCAACTTTGCTCCGAAAAACAAAATTCCTGCTTTGAAAATTACGAAACTTTGCCAACACCAAAATATTGACTATTAAAATACTCATTTATGTTCAAATGTCATCAATATCAGCTGTTGTGTTCACTTCAAACACCTTGGAAGATAGCATCCTTGATCATCACACCATGACACAAACTGACCGGCCTCTTGGTTTATTGGTCAGCGCCCCTGGCTGATGATCTTAAAGGTTTCAGGTTTGATTGCTGGCTGTACCATAGGTTTTTTTTTTCCTAAAGGGGGAACTGTTCCTATGATCACCTAGATCTGGTTAGGTTTAAGTTACATTTAAAATTTCCACCGACTCCACACCTTCATAATACTATCATGATGTAATTTCACTGCGGGTATAATGTGTAGACAAACTCCAAGATATATCCTGGGCAACGATCTGTTCCCACAAAGCTTCTAAAGATTCTACCTACATGCATTCACAACGAATGAACTAAATATTTCATCTATCACAGTCAAATATGTCAAATGCTTTTTTTTAAAAAGCTACACTATGGTGGAAACATACATGTTAACTCTGCTATTTTTCAGGGAAAACAAAGTGTACAATAAGTTATTTATCATTATAATCATGTAGTTTTCATCCACTGGCCAGTTCTGTTTAGAACAGAAGCTGTCGCCCACCACTTCTCCCCCACCATGATACAGTCCTCTCCTATCGGTCACCTCCAAACTCCTCTGCACTACCTTCAACCAGCTGTATCTTGGACTCCCTCTTGGCCTCCTACACCCACCTTCCCCCCAAAAAACACACTTTAATATATAACCTTCTTTGGCATTCTCGCTTCACATGGCCATATCATCTTAGTCATGACTCCTCATTACATATTCCTCCAAGACTCTCATTTCTCATCCTATCCATTTTTTTTAAAAACTCCTATGGTACTCTTCCATGTCAGGGGAGACAGGCAACGACATGAAGTAGAGGAATGCCTGCAGGGGTGGAGTACGCTACGGTAGCTGTGAAGGGTTGCTTTGATGAGGCTACGAAGCTATTTACCTAGCAAGACAGTAGGGGTTATACAACTTGATTTCAAGAATGGAACCCCTATACATTACAAATTAATACTCAAATGAAAAAGATCTTAAGTAATTATATTTTATGTTCTGATGATAACGTAATATATCAGATTATAATAAAATATATCAAAAAGGACTGCGCAGGAAAAGATTTTAGTGTATAGAGTTATAAAAATGTCGATATTTTACTTTGAATTAAAAAATAATACTACTTCGCACGCCCATAATGTACAATATTGATGGCAAACGAGGACTGCCAGCCCTGCTCTCCCGACCCTTCTCCGCCTTTGCCCTAAAATTTGAGAATGGCGAGGAACATGCCTGCTTGGCACTTCTGATTCTTTAGTTTTTATCAAAGTGGTTTCCAATCAGTCGGATTGATTTGCACATGTGCTAGGCTAGTGCCACCACTGTTGGTGGAGTACTTTAATTTAAAAAAGGGATGCTTTATATTAGATTTATATTCTTGACTTAACCCTGAACCTAAAATGTTCCTCAACTTATTTAGCTCAAATATTGTTGTTAGAGGATTTTATCAAGGGATACAATCTTAGTCATGGGTGTGCATATGGCCGTAGGTCACAGATCAGGTATACATCAGACCCAAAGTCACTTAAAATGGCATGGGTCATTGAGAGAGCTTGATACGTTCAACACAGCGATCACAAAGTGCAACCCCTAACGACAACATCATTATTAGGCATGTACTTTTTTTTAAAGTTCACTTTAAAGAAGATTTTGGTGTCAATAAACCAGCTTTCACAAAGCACCACTGCCCTCTCCATAAACCAACCCCCTAAATTAGCCTACTCAGATTGCAAATTACATTGTCTAACTTGTCAAGTAGCAAAATCTGTCAAAAAAAAGATTCCTAATGTTGGAGTACCTTGTTGTGATGTCATTTGCCCTGAGTAGATGATAGTAGTGTATGCCTTGACTGCTGGGCACTCTCAGGTCCTTCTTGCCAATCAGCAACAGTGTGGGGGCCACTACCTCAGATACGTGGCTGATGGGTGAACATTTCTTCATCTTTTCAAACACTTCTGAGCTGGGCTCCTCTTTGATATTGTACTCAACACCACACTCTACAGCAGTCCTGTGAATTCAAATATTAGCATCAATTGCGAAGAAGATTATTAGATCTTTATAGCTTAGTTTTATTAATTGTGAAAAAGAAAACAACTAAATGATCTTACTTTTGAGCCAAGATCCAAAATATTTTAATACTATTATTTAAGAAAACGATAAAGTACTTAACCACAATTCAAATCCAACATCAATATTTTCATTATTTTAAACTTAAGACCTTCGTTTTCATAAATGTCTAATTTAATATTATCAGTCTAGAACTATACAGTTTAAAGATTTGAGTATTAAAGTTTAGAATCTAAATTAGAAAGAAAATTTAAGACTCGGATTCAAGAAGAGATATAAGATTAGACACATCTCTAGTTATGTAGAATATAATCTGTTTGTTGCTTACCAGTCTGGTATATCAGTGACAGAAAACATGGCCGACACATCTATGACAGGGTTCCTTGCAACTACTGCTTGGTAAAAAGACTGAAACCATAAGACAAACATTTATCAAATAAAGTGAATAATTGACTAAAATAGGGTTGCCACTATTGCTTTAATAAAAAAATTCCATGTTTTTTTTTAGTTTATTTGTGGGGAATTCCCATACTTCCAGACAAATTTAGAGAGTAGTAGAGGGGAAGGAAATTTATTTTTTTATAAAAATGACTAATCAGTGAAGTAATTTTGTTATATTTAGAAGAAGGTATAAGAAAGTTGGATAGAAGCATATTATAGGGAACAAAACACAATAGTGCTCTTACAAGGGAACGAACTCAGTTCACACTTTACATTGCCAAGGTTCGATTCTTGGTATGGCTGAAAAACTTATCATTGGTGAAATATGGGTTTAACCTTTGACAGTGATCAATTAACGGCTGGGGACTGGATGTTGTGTCTGTCCTAGTCTTAAGATAGATTATAAGGCATATGAAGCTATGACTGGTCTAGCAAGCCGGTAGTGGAAAATAATAGGGGTGTGCGAAGCTTCAACTCAGCGTNCGAAGCTTCAACTCAGCGTCAAAGCTTCAACTCAGCTTCAAAGCTTCAAAACAAATGTCAGCTTTGACTTCGCTTTGAAAATAATTCCAGCTTCGAAGCTTCGCCAATAAATTATTAACAGCTATAATACTCAATTTATAGTCAATTATTGCCATTTATGTGTGATATAAAACAGTATTTATTTGGAAAAAATCCTAAGTAATTGAATTGTAAGTTGTAATATAACATGATTTATTAGTTTAAAGTGAAATATTGGTAACAATGAGTACAATAAAAAAATTCTAAGTAATTTCAATACATAAAGTTTAATAAACAATAATATATATTTTTATTGTGTAAAAAAACTAACAAAAAATATTCGAATTTCGATTCGGCTTCAAGAATATCTCATATATTCGATTCGAGTTCGCTTTGAATTGAAAAAGTGGACTTCGCACACCCCCAGAAAATATATGACTTGAATAAAAAAAATTAACCCAGGCCAAAGTTCGGAAACAGTAATAGATGTAAAAGAGCAAGTACTATTAAAAATTATAATGAAATCTTATGAAATAAGCCCATGGACTTTTCTAATAATTTATCATTTGATCTTGAAAGAATTTTCCACTTACCGGGTATTGTCCGCTGAGGTGCGTTACTAAAAAACCCCCGTGGGACCCCCCAAACAAGACAACCCTCTTAGGGTCAAGGAAGGGAAACTCTTTCAAGGCTGTTGTTGTTGCGTGGTGAACATCCTTCACATCAGAGTCGCCAATACGACCAAACAGATACTCCACACAGTCCTGACCGGCGCCAATCGAACCTCGGTAGTTCACCATTAGCATACCAAAACCTGGTCAAACATTTTATTTTATTAACATTCAGTAGAAAATTCAAACAAATGTTGGAGTTTTTATTTACAGGCACTTAATAATTAGCTTGCTTAGTTTTTAGTTTGAACAATGACTTTGTCTACGCCTTTATTTGTGTGTGAAGTTTAGAGAAATCAACTTGATTTTGAAAAAGATAATGGCTTTGACTTTATTTTGAAAAAAAAAAATTTGCTTTGACAGTTATTAAACTCATCAAAATATATTGTTAAATTTGAAATAAGATACAATATATATACATATGGAAGAAGGTAGAATATATATATAAAGAAGAAGGTAGAATATATACATATAGACGGGAATTAACACAATATTGTGGTTTTTCCCTTTTATATGTTTATATCCACCTTTGCTGTACTGTCTC
>CABFOW010006194.1:0-34527 GCA_902141385.1 Timema californicum
TGTGTGGATAGCACAGTATGATATTTAAAGGTGGTGAAAAATAAAATTAAATGCTAATGTCATATCTATTTAATTCATATACCATTCATTAAATTTTAAAATATATTTTCTGTTCGCAAAATCTCGTTTGGTAGGTCATGTGTTAAATACCTTTATTCTACATAAATTAAAGTGAAGCGCTATATTTAGTCCTGATACTGTCCCTTTGTTACATCCCTAAAATATGTATCCAAACTATTAGAAATATCTTCATCAGGGAGAAATATGATAGAGGAAACATTAACAAACCTAGAACTTGTTTCTAATAAAGAATACAATATTAGATTTAGTGTACTCCGAGGATATTGGATTGTAAATAGTAGCTCTGGGCCATTACGGAGTATCACGGTCAACAATCAATTTGATGGAACTACCATTTTCATTAGAATTGGGATCGGATTGGTTCTACTTTCTATCGGAAAAGAGTCTACAGCACTTGGTCAGACGCATTTTATCTGAAATAAGTAATTGCATATAAATTACATTACCTCTATAATTGTGATACGCTGGTTGGTTTATCGCTTATTTATTAAAAGACATTTCAATATACTTTTTATTTACGCAATTGGCTTTATTACGTTTTGCAATATTAATTATTTTAAAAGCTAAAACAAGGGTATGGTGTTATTTGGATAGGGTTTGGCAATTTATCTGCTATTTTGGCTACAAATAGTTTTTTTAATCAACTACAAGCTATTACTAAATAGATTTATTGTTTAATTTATTGTTTGATGTTGTGGTTTATTTGTTTACTGAGTTTAGGTTTTAATATTACTAATTGGTTTTAGCAAAGCTAAGATAAATATTGATTTTAAATGAAATTATTATATAAAAAATAGTCGGTATTATTTAGACAGTTGGCTTAAAATACAAAGGGCTTTTATGATAAATTTTTCAGAAAATAAAGTGTTTAATAAAATAGGTTTAGGCTATTATAAAATAGATTTGTTACTAAAAAATAACATTTCGTAAACCATTACAAATTAGTCATCAGTAAATTACTATAGCTTCAATTTCAATCACGATTAAGCCTAAAGGAATGGCAAATAACATCTAATTAACAAGTTTAAACGAAATCTCTAAATCAGTTTAAGTTGTAGTTTCCAGTACCCTTCGTTTACCCTTAAAAATATACCTTTACATATTTCATGACTGTCTAGCTATAATAGAGAGCCTTAGTGTAATTGGTCGAGGGAATATTGCTACTTTTCAGGGTGAAAGAAGTGTACTGTGCGTACAGACAAATAGACAAGCAAACTTGTAGAACCTTTAAGTTTTAAATTCAGAGACACATCATATTCTTGAGGTATAAAGAAAAATGTTACCAATTACAATAATTTCTCTGTTATCAGAGTAAAAATAGTTTACGCTTACTTTAACCCTCAAATTAGAAAACTTTATAATTACAAAGTTGGTATTGTTTGCCTTAGTCCGTGAACTTTAGTTATTAAGTAAGTATTTAAATGACATTTTTAGCGTAATATTTTTTAACTTAAGTATAAAATACTATGTTTATCACTTTTTCGTATATATTCCTTTAAAAATTTGTCAGATAAGTTTTTATTTTTATTTTCTTACAGTTATAGAATTTTCTATTAAAAAATAAATGTATCTGATTGAAAACTATGTTATGTAACTTTACTCCACTTCTCAAAAGGAAAACATAAATTGTACGGAATAGTTTTTAATATATTTTCAAATGTCATAAATAGCTCAATTTAACTGTTAACTATGCCTTAAAGTTATTAAAATTTGAAATATAGGTTGAGCTTGCTTCTACACCTTGAACATGATCCACGTTTGATATTATTTAAAAATATATGTTTTAGTTTTAATGCTAAGAGCCTCTTTCTGATTTAATTTGCGGATATCTCAAACGGGTATTAAGATATATTATGAAAAATAACAAACCCCCTTTCATATAGAGAAGGTATATGTATCAGTGAGAAAGGTTAACCTCTAGAAAATAATAACTCTTCATTTTGTGTGTATCCAAGTTAAAAATAAGTGGGTTTTACATTTATGTCCCTCACTTGGTTTATTGGTCTTTCTGTAACTGGGGTACGCTTCAAAATGGTTTATTAATTTTATTCAAACTTGATATATAGATGATCATACTTTGAAGTGAAATTGTGACTTTAGTTCTAACTATATAATTAAGGGTAGCTGTTTACAAATGAAGAGTTATTTTTAATTAGAAAAATTTTGAAAACATATTACGATTTGGTTCTAAATGTATGTTTAGGACCTGTTTTACTTTATAAATAAACTGTAGGCCTAAACATATTTTTTTCATAAGATACTGTATAGTTTAACTACTATTGAATTTTGAAAATATTTACAATTTTAATAGACGGCCATATGAGACAGGATATGTGATTGTGCCTCAACATTTATTCTGTGCGTGCAAGCGTATTGGGGGTAAAGATGAGGATGGCTCAATTTAGAGCAAATGTACAATAATTTTGCATTTGTAAAAAAAAAAACCTTAGTACACCAGACCAGGATTTTAACCCCGACCTCAACTTCACTGACAAACCATACTAGACAAGACTGACACCAACATCCACGTATCCACCAGTGTGGGTTACGAGCCTTAATGTACACATCTGGCATTAAGCCTCCTCTAATTTAAAACCTAGGGTTAGGAAGGTGAATTTTACGAAAATACATTCACATTATTCAGGATGGAGGCCGATAGAACCATCGTTGAAACCACAATGTGGTAAACCTTCCTCAACACGTCTGGTAGGATCCGGCTGTGAGTACGCCATCTTGGCCCGCTGGCATACAGAGCTCGGGTAACTCCTTGAATTGTCGCAAATTACCCTCTTTAACCACATCAAAAAGAGTGGATTCCTTCCTCTTTCATTGTAATAATCTTTTGACTGCTACTAATAGCACGTCTCTAGCTCTTGGCAGATTGGATGCAGGGGGTTCGTGGTCTTGGCCGCTGTACAGCAGCACAGTCGCTCCTTATAACTTACAATCGTACGCAGCTTGTCTCCACTGTGAGGATAAGTTGCGCAAGAGGAAGTGAAAGGGGGGGAGGGGTCGTTTTACTCCGTGAGGAAATTATGTCCCAGAAGTCCCCGGGAAAGGGAAATTGTGAAGCTGAAAGCTGAGGGAGTAGAAAGGTCTGTTGCGAGAAGTTGGAAAGGGTGAGGGTTAAAGGAAAGTAACTGTAAAAGTTAAAAGTATTTGCATTTTAGAAAGTTCACCAGTACCGAACAAGAGACGTTAGTTAACCTCTTACAAAATAACTATAAAATTTTAGTTTAGTCCTGAAGATAAAAAAAAGAGAGAGAGAATTTCGCGTGAAAAGATATAAAGAAATGCATGTGGATAATGTTATCTCTAAATACAGCATAAGAATATTTCTACTTTGTGTGTATTTTTTGAGCCTCCGAGTCATTTTATCGTCATCTTTCTCTGTCATTTCCGACGTTTTTCTATTGGTAAACACTTTTATAGCTTCGCGAAAATTCTGAGAGGCACACAAGATAAGTTGATTTTGTTTGGATGAAATGAAGGAACAGGGGATTGATTATGAGTGGTCGAAATATGAAACCTTATTAATTAATTAATAATTGAATTTGATATTTGCTTCTCATTTTCTTTTTATAAGCCTCCCATTTGGGTTGTATGTATTCGTACTAATTAAGTACTCTAATTTGTTAGGCATAAAAAAGGTCGAATTTAGAAGTGTACCAGCACTTGCATAAAGGGAGAGTAGAAAACCATTTAGGAAAAAACCCTCAGTACAGCATATCGAGATTCGAACCTTGATCTTCCCATCCTTGCTAGTCCAGTCTATTGTGAGAGTGACGCCTTAGACTATTCGACCACTGAAGGGGGCTGTTAATTTATTAATGCAATGTTAATATGTATAGGAAATAAAATTGGCACAGATGAATGCAATAAAATATTTCATAACCGATAATAATTTCTACAAATGTGAAAAAAAAAAGCCAAGCCACTTAAATTGTCTTTTGGTTGAGGTTTTTTTGGTCCATTTGTCCAAATACAACAGCGGAAAGATATCCATCATTTTGAAAATAAAATCTTACATAGAGGAAATTTTGCAAAGTTGGTCCAAGTTTGGCCGAAGTTTTAGGAAACATTTTATGCTGAATGATATTTTATGTTTCCTGTTAGAGATTATGATGACACGTTTAACTCATAATATAACAGAACAAAGGGACGCTTATAGTTTAGTGGTCAGAGTTCCTGATTACAAACCCAGAGGTCCCGAGTTTGATCCCTGGTGCTTCCAGCTTATTTTGTTCTGTGAAGCTGTTGGATCTGGAACAAGGTCAAACTCAACCTCGTGATGACAAATGAGAAACTACGCGAATGTAAAAGTAGCTGCTTTGGTCTGGAAAACAGATTAGCAGCCGTAGGGTTCGTTATGCATACACACCTTATATCCGCATATGTCGGCACTATATATCAGCATATATCGGCACTATATATCCGCATATATCGGCATTATATATCCGCCAAGAATCGGTGACCGCTCGGTCGGTTTGGCTCGATTGCGTGCTGAAGCCATGAAGTTTCATTACAAGACAAAGCATGTTACCAATTTTTATAATTAATACTACTGTTTAGTTAACAATATCTAAATTAACAATTAATTTAGACTGGTAAACATACAAAAACTAAACAGAGACTCGGTATAGAATGTTGATTTTGGAAAATAATTCTTAGGTCAACCAAATTAAAATGATAATAGCATAGGTGTAAACTAAAGCATATTTTCATCATATACAAGTAATTATATCCAAGGATATTATTATGACAAACTTAATTGAGCAGTCATGTTTGGTGATTGAAACGGATTTTTTGTATTTATTTGTTATGAGTATCGAAGTGAAGTGTAGGAAATTTCTACAAATGTGAAAAAAAAAGCCAAGCCACTTAAATTGTCTTTAGGTTGAGGTTTTTCTGGTCCATTTGTCCAAATACAAAAAAGGAAAGATATCCATCATTTGGAAAATAAAGTCTTACATAGAGGAAATTTTGCAAAGTTGGTCCAAGTTTGGCCGAAGTTTTAGGAAACATTTTATGCTGACTAATATTTTATGTTTCCTGTTAGAGATTATGATGACACTTTTTACTCATAGTATAACAGAACAGAGGGACGCTTCTAGTTTAGTGGTCAGAGTTCCTGATTACAGACCCAGAGGTCCCGAGTTTGATCCCTGGTGCTTCCAGATTATTTTGTTCTGTGAAGCTGTTGGATCTGGAACAAGGTCAAACTCAACCCCGTGATGACAAATGAGGAACTACGCGAATGAAAAAGTAGCGGCTTTGGTCTGGAAAACAGATTAGCAGCCGTAGGGTTCGTTATGCATACACACCTTATATCCGCATATATCGGCACTATATATCCTCCAAGAAGCGGTGAACGCTCGGTCGGTTTGGCTCGATTGCGTGCTGAAGCCATGAAGTTTCATTACAAGACAAAGCTTGTTACCAATTTTTATAATTAATACTAATTTTTAGTTAACAATATCTGAATTAAAAATTAATTTAGACTGGTAAACATACAAAAACTAAACAGAGACTCGGTACAAAATGTTGATTTTGGAAAATAATTCTTAGGTCAACCAAATTAAAATGATACTAGCATAGGTGTAAATTATAACATATTTTCATCATATATAAGTAATTATATCCAAGGATATTATCATTACAAACTTAATTGAGCAGTCATGTTTGGTGATTGAAACTGATTTCTGTATTTATTTGTTATGAGTATCAAAGTGAAGAGTAGGAGGCCTACATGTACTACATGTCCTTGCCTTTGAGCATGTGGTATAATAATGGGAGGGTGTTTCTTGAGGTGCGAATATTTGTTGCAGGTGATCAGAAAATTATTAAACTTAGTCATAAGGTTAAAGTTAAAGCTAGAGTTAAGGCTAAATGACAATTGATTGCGATAAACCTACAATATTGTTAAAAATAATAAGCATGAAAACCAAGCTTACTATTATTTGCCGATGGGGAGGTTGGCGAGGAGGTTGGCGTGCGAATCCCGGTAGGGTGTACTGATGGTGATTTCTCCTAAAATGGCTTCTTACTCTCTCTCCATTCATATAAGGTCACATTTCCTCTCATTTTCCCTTCCTAATACCTATAGTATTAGTTTAATTAATATACATGCCTAAAACATGAATGTGGTTGTAAGAATTTTAAAAATCTACACTTTCCTATTAAAATATTAACTATTTGAATAAGTCAGAAATTGATTGCCAATTTGTATAGGATAGAATCAAATGTTTTGAAAAAAAATAAGTATTTACAAGTTTTGACTAACTTTTTAATGTATTTACTTTTAGGGCGTAATTATTGTTCTATGCATATTTAATTATTTAATATGCACTGCCCAAATAGCCTGTCAAAATGGTGGAAAATTAAACATTAAAATTAAAATAATTAAATATTAAGTTTTATTTTATAGAATATATTTTGAATATAAAATTTACGTAATTTATTGCACTCTACTTTAAAAAATGATCATGCTACGGATATAGATATAAAGTCATATACTATCAATGGATTACAAATGATAGGCTTGTAAAATATTAGTTGAGAATCTTATAAAATAAAAATAGTTACAGAGTATTTCAAGTGCCCTACTTTAGCTCAACATAATTTCATTTAACTTATATTTAATTTGTAACTAACATAACCCAACCCAACAAAAGCAAGCTAAAAATGGTAAATTAATAATATGATATTTAAAATTATGTTAAAAAGTATACTCAAACAATTATTCTAAATTTAATAAAACAACTCAATAGTTTTCAAACATCCGGTTGACTTGTTTCACATTTTATTAATTGCATTAAATAATGCCAAATACATTGATAAAAGTTGTTTATTTCTAAAGAAGGGTTTTAAATCAAAAAAAGTTACATATATAAAACTAATGTTCAAAATTGATATTTAAATTTATTTGTTTGTACAAATAAAACCATTTATTGGTTAGTGATGTCAAACTTATAATGTAAACTACTACGGCTCTTGGAAAATATATTATAGTTGCGAAAGTTCTGGCGTTGTGTAAAGTTTGTTTGGCTAATGTAGGGTAGTATGCCATTTATATTCTTCGTTGTGGAACGTTAATAAATCTTCCTTAAAAGAATATGTTAAGTTATAATAACACGGAACTTTCCCTAAAGCTCTTCTCATTAACTTACTCTATTAATACTGGCTTTTGTTTAAGCTATTGAAAGTCGTTTGTCTTCATGGTGTATGTGGGTAGGACCTAACAATGACGCGTAACAAAATTATTGTTCCATCGCTTTAAGACGTCAGATGACTTTGTAACATGGTTAAAAAGAAATAGATTAATAACATATTACTTTGTGGGAAACTTTATGCCAGATATAACAAGGCTAAGAAGATTCTTAGCCGAACGATAGGACAAATTAATTTGATGCGGCCGCCATTGATAATTAAAATAAATGTGAGAGCAAAATAATCAATAAATTGTAATTTGATCGCTATAAGAATAGCCTTAATTGGCATTTCAAAAAGTTACTAAAGCTATTTTTATGTATTCATTCACCCAGTTCCGTGTTTTGGGACAATCACTTTTGACATTCTCAAGGTAAATATAATTTTGGTTACTCTAAGTTTAAATTGTAGTTATTAAATGGTTAATACTCTCTTTACCGGTCTATTTATTACAAGAATAGGCTAGCACGTTACCTGCATTGGTGAACACGCAGAATAAATATCACACAGGTATGATCTGGTTTGCCTGTGAGGTAGAGCTCGGGATTTGAATCCCGGCCGAGTGCTCATATGATGATTTTTACTCAAATATTTTCAACTCTTCTCCATTTAAATAGGTATATAGTTCATATAAACTCTACATTCTTAATCCCTATTCAATTAATGGAATTAAAAGTGAATATCCTGAATGGGTTGTAAGGTGCAAAATAAAAAGAACAGAAAAATACATCTCGTTAATGGAGAACACCATTTTATTGCCCAGCCAAATAGTACTCTAATATTCCCAACAGTGGCGGTGACCAAACCCAGTAAATTAATTTCCTGTGGTTACCGTCAAGGAAGTATCACATCATGAAGGTAATATAGAATGCGATTAACCCACTTAAAGTGGAGGTGGGGAGGGGGAAGGGTATCTCGAGTTAAGGCCAGTATTTATTGACCTTTAAACAACACAACTTGTTTGGACACAACAAATAAAATATTACTTCAGAAGAAACATTTAGTTTTATTTTCTCCATAAAGTAATCTCAGAGGTTCTTATGATGGAAGATGTTGAGGACTTTTTCTTTTCAATTAAAAAGATTTTTTCAAATTTCATTATGCTCATGGCAAATAAAACCAATAATTTCTTAACTATCAGAAAATATATATACACTTTTTAATTCAGGTATTTGAAAATGAATTTATTTTTATGGTTTTTGGTGGACAAAAATGTTCTTTTTTTCTGAATATTTCTGTAACACTGTTCCTAAATCCTAATTCTATAGATTAAGTAATAATATATATTATTTAATTTATGATCTTTGGTGTAATGTTTCTACAACAATGCATAGACATACTATTATTTCCCTTCACAAATCTAACAAGTTCTTAGTAAATGTCTATTATATGATAAAAGAGTGAGAAAATATGTGTAGTGCACCCTACCATTTGTTTTATTATTTAGCACTGCGTCTTCCTATCCGTTCGGGCTATTTATACGCTTACGTACTAGTTAGACTAATGGTTTTAAAGTTTAGAAAAACTATATTTAAGAAAAGTGTACCTGCACTTACGTGGTGATAGTGGAAACCATTTTGGTAAAAACAACCTCAGTACACCCAACCGAGATTCAAACCCCTAGATCACTAATTTAATCGGAAGTCTAGTTTATTGTGAGAGCTTATTTCTTTGTTATTTTTCATCCTGTTATATTAGAAAGTTAATTGAATGGTATTGAATTTGTAATTTGATTTTCCCTTGATAGGAATGAAGCCAACCATATTTAAACATAATAATTGCAAGTAATGGACATTTAATGAAATGCTATTTAATGTCTAAGCTCAAAGATTTCGCACTCGGCGCGCGTATAAAAATCAGTAGTTAGAATGGCGTATGGTCCCAATTTGATATTTGACCTTTGAACTCTGACCCCTAGTGTTGTGACGTAATCATTGCGTGTTATGTAGCAAGACCCCCCTGGGTTTTCCCTGGCGACTCATACCCGATGCCAGTATGTTTCCATCTGACCTGAATTTCCCCTCTAGTTTTTAAAAGGCGACATGGGGTTAGCTACCTGTTGTCTTCCTTCAATGTCGCAAAGGTTTATTTCTGATTTTATATGTTGCAATGAATTTTCCCTGATGAGTGGCGCCATTTGGGTGCCTAAACAAGACAGGAATAGATCGTGACCTTGAATGATGTTACAACCCTCCCCTTCTATATTGCAATGGGTTTTCCCTGATGACCGGTGACAGTTTGGTGGCTTTACAAGACAGGAAAAGTTCACGACCTTGAATGATGTCGTAACCCTCCCCTTCTATGTGACAATGGGATTTCCCTATGACATGGTGCCATTTTGGTGGCTCGACAAGACAGGAATAGTTCACGACCTTGAATGATGTTGCAACACTCACCTTCTATGTGGCAATGGGTTTTCCCTATGACTGGCACCAGTTTGGCAGCTCGACAAGACAAATAGAGACAGGAATAAATCGTGGCCTTGAAACAGCGAACTAGTACACGAGGTCATTGACACTGGCAACTCTTTCCTCCTCTCTCCCTTGTATGTGACAGTGGGTCTTCCTGATGACTCATACCTGGCAATAGTTTGGCGGCTCGATAAGACAGGAATATATCACGACCTTGAATGATGTTGCAACCCTGCCCAGGCAATGGGTTTTCCCTGATGACTCATACCTGGCGCCAGTTTGGTGGTGTAACAAGACAAGTCGCCTCGTTCTGTGTGTCTTCATCACACGTGTGATGTCACAACACTCCCCTTCTATGTGGCAATGGGTTTTCCCGATGACTCATACCTGACACCAGTTTGGCGTCTTGACAAGACAAGTATAGACAGGAATAGATTGTGACCTTAAATGATGACGTAACCTCCCTTTCTATGTGGTAATGGGTTTTCACGTTGTCGCAACCCCTTAAGTGGTAATGGGTTTTTCAGGTATCGCAAACTAGTCATCGCAATGTTGCAAACCCCTATGAGGTAATGGATTTTTTCGCAACTAGAGAGAATTTACACAGCTCTGCCTATGCACACTCAGGGGCTTCGGAAGCCTTATGGTGATTTATAATCCTCAGTGATGGGCCTCTATCCCCCAGCCCAAAAGTCTATCAAATTCGTTTTTTGGTATTGTCCGTCGACATGCATGTATGTAGGTATCCGTCATGGACAGGAGGAGTAAGGTATAAATGTTACAGTGCTTACGTGGAGTGAAGGAGAGTGGAAACCAACCCAGGTCACCCGAGCGAGATTCGTACTCACAACCTCTCACGTCATAGCTAGATGAGTTAAACGTACCCTTTTTGTGTCAAACGTCTATGTATTAATTATGATGGTGTGGTAGGGATTATTAAGGAATTGTCCTGGAGGGAAAAATACCAACAGTTTACCCAGCAGTGATTTGATTTCCCCCACCAGAATTAAATGAGGTAGACATTTAGGCGGCGTAACCAAAATGATTCGAACTTCGATATTTTTAGCACCGCTTATGTCTGTTGGAACGGTCGTTCTTCCTTACAAGTGCACCCCGTATTTGCGAAGGGGTTTTGATAGTCAACTAGATTTTCAATACAGGTAGAATGTATACCAGCATTTGGTTGAGAAAAACCTTATAAACAGATTCGTTATTTAGATAGCTTTAATAAATAAATTAATTTTGGTTTAAGATAAGATGGGAAGTACACATACTCACAAACACACACAAAGTCAGACAGACGTTCATTTTTATTTATAAATTGTGACGGTAGATTGCTATCCTAAGATAAAGTGAAAACCAATTTTAGTTATTTTATAAATAACTGTTTCATTTAATTCTGGTGGGGGGAAATCAAATAATTGCCGGATAAACTGTTGGTATTTTTCCCTCCCGGACATTTTATTAATCATCCCTATCACACCATTATAATTAATACACAGATATTTGACATGAAGAGGTTACGTTTAACTCATCTATTTATGACGTGAGAGGTTGTGAGTGCGAATCTCGCTCGGGTGAACTGGGTTGGTTTTCTACTCTCCTTCACTCCACGTAAACGACTGTAACATTTCTACCTTACTCCTCCAGTCCATGACGGATACCTACATACACGCATGTCGACGGACGATACCAAACAACTAATTTAATAGAATTTGTGCTGGGGGATAGAGGCCCCTCACTGAGGATTATAAATCACCATAAGGCTTCCGAAGCCCCTGATTGTGCATAGTCAGAGCTGTGCCAATTATCTCTAGCTACGAAAAAGCCCATTACCTCATAGGTGGTTGCGACATTGCGATGACTAGTTGCAACACCTGAAAAACCCATTACCACTTAGGGGGTTGCGACAACGTGAAAACCTATTACCACATAGAAAGGGAGGCTACTACATCATTCAAGGTCACAATATATTCCTGTCTATACTTGTCTTGTCAAGATGCCAAACTGGCACCAGGTATGAGTCATCGGGAAAGCCCATTGCCACATAGAAGGGGAGTGTTGCGACATCACACGTATGATGATGGCACACAGATCTAGGCGACTTGTCTTGTTGCACCACCAAACTGATACCAGGTATGAGTCATCAGGGAAAACCCATTGCCTGGGGAGGGTTGCAACATCATTCAAGGTTGTGATATATGCCTGTCTTATCGAGCCGCCTAACTAGTGCCAGGTATGAGTCATCAGGAAGAGCCACTGTCCCATAGAAGGGGGAGAGGGGGAAAGAGTTGCCAGGATCAATGACCTCGTTTACTAGCTCACTGTTTTAAGGTCACGAGTTATTCCTGTATTCACTTGTCTTGTAGAGCCACCAAACGGGCGTCAGTCATCAGGGAAAACCCATTGCCACATAGAATGTGAGGGTTACGATATCATTCAAGGCCGTGAACTATTCCTGTCTTGTCGAGCCACCAAAATGGCACCAGTCATAGGGAAATCCCATTGTCACATAGAAGGGGAGGATTATGACATCATTCAAGGTCGTGAACTTTTCCTGTCTTGTAAAGCCACCAAATTGTCACCGATCAACAGGTAAAACCCATTGCCACATAGAAGGGAAGGATTGCGACATCATTCAAGTTCACGATCCATTCATGTCTTTTCCAGCCACGAAAATGGCGCCAGTCATCAGGGAAAACCCATTGCCACATATAAAACCAGAAATAAACCTTTGCGACATTGAAGGAGGACAATAGGTTGCTAACCCCATGTCGTCATTGGGATAACATGAGGGGAAATTCAGGTCAGACGGAAATATACTGGCACCAGGTATGAATCATAAGGGAATACCTAGGGGGGAGTGTTGCGATATAATAAGCCATGATTACGTTACACAACCCGATGTCAAAGGTCAAATATCAAATTGTGGCCACACGCCATTCTAACTACTGACATACCCCGCAGTGAATTAACTAGACAGTTTAAACTTGAAGGTGGGAAAGGGTAGATATTTTCCTTGTATTGTTTCATCCTCTCTATCCTATAGTTTAGGGGCCTTGTCTATAGGATCGGCTGAGGGTGTAATAATCGGGAAAACCCATTGCCACATAGAAGGGGAGTGTTGCGACATCACACGTATGATGATGCCACACAGATCGAGGTGACTTGTCTTGTTGCACCACCAAACTGGCCCCAGGTATGAGTCATCAGGTAGAACCCATTGCCTCGGGAGGGTTGCAACATCATTCAAGGTCATGATATATTCCTGTCTGGTCGAGCCGCCAAACTGGTGCCAGGTATGAGTCATCAGGAAGACCCACTGTCCCATAGAAGGGAGAGAGGGGTAAAGAGTTGCCAGGGTCAATGACCTCGTTTACTAGCTCGCTGTTTCAAGTTCACGAGTTATTCCTGTCTCCACTTGTCTTGTAGAGCCACCAAACTGGCGTCAGTCATCAGGGAAAACCCATTGCCACATAGAATGTGAGGGTTTCAACATAATTCATGGTCGTGAACTATTCCTGTCTTTTCGAGCCACATAAATGGCGCCAGTCATAGGGAAAACCCATAGCCAAATAGAACGGGAGGGTTGCGACATTCAAGTTCACGATCCATTCATGTCTTTTCCAGCCACCAAAATGGCGCCAGTCATCAGGGAAAATCCATTGACACATATAAAACCAGAAATAAACCTTTGCAACATTGAAGGAGGACAACAGGTTGCCAACCCCATGTCGTCATTGGAATAACATGAAGGGAAATTCAGGTCGGACGGAAATATACTGGCACCAGGTATGAGTCATCAGGGAAAACCTAGGGGGGAGTTTTGCGACATAATAAGCAATGATTACGTAACACAACCCGATGTAAAAGGTCAAATATCAAATTGTGGCCATACGCCATTCTTACTACTGACATACCCCGCAGTGAATTAACTGGACAGTTTAAACTTGGTGGCGGGAAAGGGGAGGGGACCCCAAAAACCTTAATACAAGAAAACTGGAAACCTTGAAACAAACAGACTAGAACAATAGAATAGACGATAAGTTGGAATAACAGGAAGGAAGGTTTAATTAAATGTTGGAGATAGGAGAAAAAGAGGGGACGTGTGGGGTGGGGGGGAGTGGTTTAAGACAGGTGGAGGAATATGACGAGGATTAACGATGTCATAACAGTGATAGAACGGGTGGAGGTGTGGATGGGTAAGTGGGTCTCAACCTTTTACATGCCGCAGGTGGTTAAGTCACTAAATTAAGTTTTTAATTTGATTAACAAGTAAATCTATGAAGGAAGAAATACTACGGGAACTCATAGCATTTTTCTTATTTGAATTATACGTCTTATCACAGGTTGTGAATCACATATACAGTATATTAAAAAAAAGAACTGCATAGGTAATCAAACCCTGTACCTTTGGCGTAGCAACGATATTCTATCAACTGATCTATCTATCCTCGATTACTGGGACATTTTTCAACTTTATTATAAAATATAACTGAAGGAAACGGAGTAAATTTAATAAAATGGTAGACGTTTCGATGGTAGAATGATCTATAATACTTAGCACCACGTCTTACTACCCATTAGGGCTATATGTTTAAGTACTAATTAGGAAAATGTGTTAGGAATCAGTTAGGTTGAATATAAAGGAAGTGAACTCTCATTTGTGTGGAGGGAAAGTGGAAAACCACTTTGGATAAACCACCACCAGTTCACTCGAGCGAGATTCGAACCTTTATCTTCTCGTCCTCAGCACTCTAGCTCAACACGAAACTAGCGCGTTATCTAAATACACCACCGAGGTTGGTTAGAATTATCTAAGGCATCACTTTCGCAATATAGTGGCCCACCGTTTATGTGAAGATGGGGGTTTGAATCCCGGTCAGGTGTTATGAATGCATAGTTTTTAACTCTCGCTCCATGAAAATTTGGTTACACTGGCTATAAATCTCAACCTTCCTCAGCTATAACAACCTAGCCTAGTAGCTGTGAACTGATTGAAGTGCGGAACTGAGTGGCGTGGAAGCCTTTGGTTTGAGACCAGTGGGAGGGAGCCACTTTGGAGCCCGTGGAGGCAAACTGGACGTGGTTGAGCATACACTAAGACTTCAGAGCATCTGTTGTATCGTGTGAGATTGTTGTTATACTACTCTCACTGATACGTGATTACTTGTGAATTAAATTTCAAATTAGATTATAGTAAAACTAAGTCAACAATTGAAAGGTTACGTATTTTGTTTAAACGTTAGATCGAGTTATAAAATTTGTATTTTATGTCTATTATTAAAACCTAAAAAAATTATATTATGTAGTACTGACATTTACAAATATTCTTACGTGACTTAAGTTGAAAAATGTATATTTGTTTAATGTTAGTACGTTAAGATTATATTATAATAATATCGCTTTCCAAACTGTGAAACATTGATGTCAATAGGACATGTCCTTGCTGAAGAGCATTCGATTAAATATATCGGTAATCTGTACGCATTGCTTTATTTTAGCACCAGGACCTACTACACGTTCGGGATGTACGCCTATGTACTAATTACATCCATGTCTTAGGGATTATGAAGGTTTAATTAAGAGAAAGTGCACTTGTGTAGAGAGAGAGTGGAAAACAATTTTTGAAAAACCACCCTCAGTGCACCCGACCGGGATCGAATCCCAATTTACCCATCTTCGGCAGTCCAATCTATTGCAAGAGTAGCGCCCTAGACCATGCAGACACTGAACCGGGTGGTAAGCTATGTTCATTTCAATCAATAATATCAATCTTACAAAAAATAGTGAACGTAACGGAAGTGAACGCTTAACATGCTGTATAGAGCGACGTCGCTGAGCACGACGCTAACCAACGTAGACTTTAGACATACAAAAAGGGGGATAGGTGGAAGGGGCTGGATGGTGTTAAAGAGGGGAAAGATTAGGAATTGGAAAATGGGTAACGAGAAGGCTAAAAGGGGTAAGTTCAGGGTTTTTACAGTTACCAATGAGAACGGTTGCTTGGATACATAGGGGTGTAGATTTCGAAACTAAACCGTTCTATTTAGGAGGAACACGGACTTTAGGACGTGACAAAAGGCAGCAGAAACGCGAGGAAGGAAACAGAGGGGGTAGGAATCAGAAAATGAGGGTTGGGAGGGTGTTGAGTGGAATCGGTACATGGAGCGCAGGTTTCCTACGGTCCATGTGCTATCGATCTGGGTGGGCCTGGAAACGCAACATCTTTAAAACTGCTGAAGGCTAGGAAAGAATACCTTAATTTCCTTTTCTGTTACTAGATAGCTCAGCAGTCGACCATCTTTAGATTTACATAACATATGTTTCTACAAATACGTAAATAACTAAACATGACTGAAGTTACATTAATCAATAAACACTCGCCTCGGTGGCGTAGTTAGCTAACGCTCTAGTCATGTTGAGCTCGGATGTTAAGGACGGGGAGATCAAGGTTCGAATCTCGGTCGGGTGAACTGGGAGGGGTTTTTCCTAAATGTTTTTTCACTCTCCCTCCACGCCAATGCGGGTTCACTTAATCTAAATTTAACCTTCCCAATTACTAATCCATTAACGTAATTAGTACATAAGCGTGTAACCCGAAAGGTTAGTAAGACGCAGTGCTAAATAATAATAATAATAATAATAATAATATTAATAAAGCTGTACATTCTATGTATAGTTTAGATTAGATATATATTTGATAATAATTTCCTCAAGCTAGAACTATTTTTAAAATATGACCTAGTACTAAGCAAAGTATGGAATTGTACTAAATTGACGTGAAAGAAACATAAATATAATATATATATATACAATATTTAAATAATATTTGAATAAAGGTTTAGTAGTGGTAGTTACAAGTTATGATACATTTTAATTATGAATATGTTGAAATTGTAAGGAACATCTAAAAATTAGGTACATTTTAAAATAAACACTTAAGTCAATTACACTTAAAACTAAGTTAAAATAATCAAAGGATGATGTGACTATGCATATATTGTAAATATAATGTATTACTCTTGTGAAATGATAGAAAAAATTATTAAATTTGAAAAGTTAAAATTGAATGTATTCCTTAGCTGTATTTTTCTGTTCCTTGATTTCTGGCTGCAAGATATTCACAGTTATCAACCTAAAATTGAATTTTATTTTTCTTAATATTATTTAACGTTCCTTACTAAGAATATCAAATGTTTTTAAAAAATAATATTTTTCTATAAGTAATCTAGACTCAGATTACACGTAAACATATATCAGAACTAATCCACGCTTCTTTATTTAGTGAATGTTAGTTAATAGTTTTATAATATATCATCAACATAATCATTATCATCAATATTAAATAAGTTTGAATAACTTATAGAAGTAATTTTTCTTTATGAACTTTAAACGTTTGTCAAACTTAACTAACGGAATTTTATATTTCAACAGTTTGCATCCCAAAATAATCCGATTTTATTGATTGCTATTATTTCTCTTTTAGACAAAACTGTCAAGCAATGTTTGTAGATAATTATTTTATAAGGCAACCAAGCCAACATACATTTAATAAGTGGAGCCAGCTTTCCTTCATATTATAAACAATGCTAGCTGGAGGTATAAACAGCCCTTTTATATACATTCTTGTAATATCAGTTTTATATACGACCCCTATTTAATTAAAAAAAGATTTAACTGGCTTCGTGATGCCGTTGAAGCTATAAAGGGAATTTTTATTTATTAGCTGCTTCATATCTGTCAGATCTCTTATGAAAATGAAACTCTTAATTTACCTCCAGATAACCCATGCCCCAGGAGTTTACTTACCTATTATTGCCTTGTGTGGATTGGATTACTTTATTTTTATCTTTGTGACGTAGCAACGAGGCTTTGTTGCAAACACTTTAGTTCCCATTTTCATATCCTATTTTTTTATACTTTCTCTTTTCAGTGTTCCCTGTGGGGAATTTAATAAAAAGTACCAGACTGGAAACGATTTATTATTTTATGAAGACAGTGTTTCTCATTTAGAAAACAACTTAGCTCTAAAATTCTTTATTTTAATTTATGTTTTTACTTTAGAGAAATCAGATGCATTTGTTAATTTAACTTACTCTAATTTTCACAAAGGTGTCATCCTACGTCAGAGACACGACGTTTGTCGTACTTGGCCACCACAGGGGCTCTTGGACCCCTCTGTTGGATTTAAGTTCTCTGTAAAACAATAAACTTTTTACAACTTTGTACATTAAATAAAAAAAATGCTTTAGAATATCTTGCATCAATTAATATTAATCTGTGATCTACGTAACATATTTTAAAATACATTTTGGTACACCCCTGCACTTAATTTGGTAAGCCTCTAAGTTAAACTTATGTTCCATTTATAATTTGTGGTTGTAGAGCCTATTATGACTTAAGATAAAAAAAAAGTGGTGTAAGGTTAAAATAACTATATTATTTTAGTTTAAAACCTAAGTAGAGCCACACTGTTATTTTTTGTTATTACATTTTCATAATCTTTATAAATTATAAAAATACTTATATAAACCTTTAAGATTATTTTTATAAGCTCAAACTTAACAATTCAATAAAAATATTTGGTCTGTGTCCTAATTTATACGGTATATTCAATAATACTAAAGTAGTAATCTCTCTAATAACCGGGCTAAAACGAACATACAAGTGTAACTTATTTTTAGTTAGTTAGAGCATTATAGTAAGTTTTTAAACATAATCACTTTTGTAAAATATCTTCATGTTCAGATACAAACTTTTACCTACTTTCTCTCTCACGTTGACAGATTTATTCAAGAATTTCTTAAATTGTTCAGGCTTTTATATTTATATATACACATATCTATATACATAAGACATATAAATTAGTTTTGTATTCTTCCCAGTGAAGACAAAATTTTTTTTACTATTAAAAGTTTTAGCAACATTTTACCCAAACATCTGAGCGGCACAATCTAGGCCACCTACCTAGGCATCATACAGTACCTTTAGCTTCACTAATGTCGACTGCATCTAAGTGGATAACTATTTAGGCTAAATCACATCCACTACACTCAACCAGGATTCTAACCCAGCTCTCCCCATCACCAGCAATCCAATCTATGGTGAGTGTGATGCCTTAGACCATTTTGCCAACGAATCAGGTGTGTGGGTTATTAGCTACAAGCCAATCTTCTTATGAATGGTCTTAACTGACAGAAAATGTTACAAGACCAATTTTCACTTATTTGTATAAGCTGAGGCTGTCAATTTTGATATTGTATAGTTAATACATATAAAATAACACCATTAATATATCAACATGTTATCAATGTTGACCACAAAAATGTTGGTATTTATAAAAGGTGCTCCATGTTTCAATTTGTATACAACTCCAAGTACAGATTGCTTTTCTATATAATGTTTACATACATGTTTTAAATTTCTTTTGATTAAAAAATAAATTTCGAGAATTGTGGACGAATAAGATGTAAATCGTGTCAGATGATAAATTCACACTGAAAGTAGAATGTGTGTGATAAGACCATTTATCTTATTAGTCCCAGTGCGATGTTTGTCATTCCTACATCGTCCATTTTTATCCCTCTCTTGCATGGCCTTCTCTCTCTCTCTCTCATTCACTTGGACTGTTCTCGTCTTTATTCTGATCTCCCCTCCGTCACACTAAGCCATCTCTTGTTTTACATTCCTCTTGTTCTATTTATTTTTTTGTCTTGTGCCCCAGCAAATATATTATCCCTAATCCATAGTAAGCTTGGTATATATTTTACAGTGAGTTCTTATCCATCTCTACTACCCCTAAATGTTTTTATTTTGCTTTGTTTCTGCCGTCATCTATTGGTTTGAGTCTTACCATTACTTATTCAGGTTTGTTTTTTCACAGTGTCGTTTGCAATCTTTCACTCATTTACCTCTCCTCTTTTTGGATGTTCCGAACTAAGTCGTGATAAAGAATAGCTTTGTGTGATATATGATGATAGTGGTGTTTCAAACCATTGTCATGTATATCCTTTGCATTTCCTTAATAGAAATTTGAGTCGACATTGAGTGAAAATAACAACAAAAAATCACCGCATAGTCACAAAGAAATTGTGCTATTTGAACATTTTGTAATACTTTTTCGAAACAATATTTTATAAAAAAAATTCTTTTAAAAGGAAATATAGATTTTGAATTTGATTTTTGCTTCGTTTATTTTTACAAGATATTATTTATTTACTTACTCCATAGCATTAAGTTATCGAAAGTTCTTTACTGCACTTAACAAAAGTACGCCCCATCTTTAGCTAGTTCTATCCAGTCTACCTCATTACATCCAATCTCTTTCAGGTCCATTATAAGATTATCCACGCATCTGCGTCTAGGTCTTCCCAATGGTCTCGTCTCATTGGATTTGCCAATAAATACCTTGAACATGGTTCTAGATTATTCTATTCGCACTGCATGTCCTTCCCATCGTAATTTATGAGACTTGAAAATCCTAGCATCCCTTTTTGGACCAAATATCTTACAAAGTTTCTTGTTTTCAAAGATCCTATTGAAGGCAAAAGGTTAATACAATGATAAAAATTCCAATCGTGTTTCGCTTGATAGTAATTAGAGTTTTGTATATCAATCAATCAATTGTTTATCAATTTACAAGGTTAACAGTTGAAATGTTACTTATTTGTGTTTGCAGACCTCTGCTCAAACAAATCAAGAATTCGGCTGAATCTCACATTGTCTTGGATTGTTCCACCGATAGAATCTATGACGTCCTTAAGCAGGCTCAGCAAATTGGCATGATGAGTGACTACCACAGTTACCTCATCACCTCTCTGGTATGAACACGGTTTAAATAACACTAGTAGGGATTTATTAACACCTCATGCAGGTAATATAAGAAAATATGGCTAGCCACGAGGAACAAACTTAAGTTCTTAAACCATTATAGCACTTCCATATTGTTCATAAACTTCAATGCAGAACTAACATTGATTGAAATTTATCTTGGTCTTAGATATTTTATTTTTATTTTAGATGAAATATGCTATGGGACTTATGGACGTGCCTCTAGGGATTTATTTAAATAGTTTAATTACTTCTAAGATTTCAATTACTTCACACATGCATTATATGCCTATATTAATCAGATTTACTTTGATTCACTATTCGGATTGTATCACTGGAATCGTAAGCTCATGCTACACGGTGGAAATATTTTTAATCATATTTGTCACTTTTAAACATACTTAAGAAACAGTATGTCATAATTTCGATTAGTCACGTGGCTGTACCAAACACATATATATTTTGGACAGGAACATAACTTACTCTCTCATTCAAACAAGTTTAGGATATGTAGTTGATGAAAAGAGAAAGAAGGTGTTTGCTGATGTCAATGCTCACTTATAATTAAAAGTTAATTATTTATCAAATTATTTTCATTATTGAAAGTAGGCCCTGTCAGTAGCCTATACAAATTTACAAATACTGAACCAATTTTAGATAAAGTGTTTTACCTGTTTGATTTTGAGGTTTCATAAAAATCTTTAAAATGAAGAATGTTGAATATGAAAATATAATTATTTTGTGGAGTATTAGATTATACTCCGCTTATGTAATAAAAGTAGTGATTACCTAGTAGATATTTAATATTAGACTAATAATATGTGTATCCCCTTCCCCGACCAATCCCCCCCCCGTTCCCCCCACTTCCCCTCACTCCCACCAAGTTGAAAAGTAAAGTACGTCTATAATAAGACTTCTATATTAATTACAATCTTATTACTTCTTTAAAAAACATTGGTAAAGATTATAAGTATTTCAAACTCGTTATTCTTGACATAATCTATGTTCTATACACTATTCATATTTATCAATGCAAGGACACCATAGGTATAGTCACCTCCCAAACTCTCTATGTACACTCCGTTTACCCTGTAAGGTAGCAAGCTTAACTTGCACGTTTTCACTATGGCGTAGCTTATAAGATAGGGCCGTAGTGTAGTGCATCAAGGAAAGGCCTTTCAGGGTTAATAAAGTGTATTTGAATTTATTTTTACGGGATTAGAAAAGGATTCCCTAGAGAAACTAATATCAAGCCAACGATTAGTAACCTGTACCGGTCCAAACGTCAAGCTTATTTATTTTGGTTTTCCGATGACTGAGTTCGGCGTTCTAATCCAAGTTTGGTGCATTTTAATCCAAATGGTTCCCCCTTCTCCCTCTACGCAATTGTGGAAACATTTAATATAAAATATAACTTAATAATTTTTACCACACCATCGTAGTTTCTATCTGTTTATAAGCCGAACGGTTAGTGATACGTGATTTTTAAAAAAACGCGTGGGAAAGCCTAACTCTATTGAAGACGATTGGGATCAAACTCAACCCCTCTCTGTTTAGTCAGGTCTGCCAATAAATACCTCACATAGCTTTGAACAATATGTAAATAATATAAAAGCAGTTATTGTTTTATGAATCTTTGAAGGGTTGTCAAGTGTTGACATGTATTTTGATCTTTTTTTCCCCCTACAACACAGACGAGAGTTCAGAATACATGACATGAGAATGTAAAGAAAACATTTAAAATTATTAGTGGTACTTCTCTATGGTTTTAATTAAAAGCTTTTTTTGATTGTTTGCTTCTGTCATGTTTTTTCCTCCCACACTTAACAAATAGGTTCCCAATGAAAGGATGTTATTTATTTTTAAATTATTTTTCATAACCAAAATCTGTCGATTTATTTCGATTTAGACATTTCCACTTAGACTAGCTGCTGCACTTCTAATTCCCTCCCACGTCCAAAACTTGTAAAAATAATTCACAAACACGCTTAGCCATACTTTTTGTTAATTCAAGTAAATATAGGCCGACAGATCACCAAAAAACAAAGATAATACAACGGCTTTGGAATATCCATTACAAGTCATAGGCTACGTTCACTTTGGACGCAAGCTTGCGCAAATATTTGGTTGAGCCAGTAGATTGCACTTGCACTAAATTGTCACACTGAGTCAAAGTGCGAGTAGCCAATTACAGTCAAGATGTACTAATTGGGTAATTTTCTATCAAAGTTTTTAATGGTGTTTGTGGAACCATTTAGAGAAGAATGGGTGAATGTTTTATTCTAATGATAGAGAGGAAGACGAAGGGAGAATAAAGCCGCATTTTCCCGGTCTCCTTAGGCAGCCAGTATTGCCCTTCTTTCTAACAACGCTTTCCAATAGCATTTCGGTTTCCATCGTGAACACACCTCTTAAGAACACAAAGGAGCAACACACTCTCTCAGGACGCGCGCTAACACGTGCTTAGACAGATTTCCTCGAATCTGTTTCTTCATGCACGCTCGCGCATACAGTTTACTTACCTAAGTGTAAATTCAAAGTGAACACAGCCTATTATTTCATATTTAACTGTATTTTCATCATGAGTGGCCCGAGCAGTTGGTGGTATCTTATTCTAAATTGCTATCACTGTTTATCCTGGAAGAAAGTAAGTTTATCAAATGACACTTTCAAATTACTGAAAGCGAATCTTATAGAAAACAGAACGGTATATTTAACGCTTAATTTGTATTTAATATTTTTCTACAACTTTGATAGAAAGCATTTTTTTTATAGATAATATAAAATTAAAGGCATGTCGTTTTAGAAAACATTGCAGGTTTTTTAAAATTGTAATTATTATTATTGCATTTTAACCAAAATTGAATTAAGCCCACTTATGTTACTAAATATAGAATTTAGTATCAATCCTCGTATATTTGTAATACTTATTACCAGGCGTATTGGTTTGATTGGTCCTTAAAGGAATGAAGAGGAACCTGTTTGGATCAAATTTTATTGCTCCACGTTCTATTACCCTTGAGAGATATCTGATTATTCACGCTAATAGGGTAGGGATGACCAATCTACAACTTAAAGGAAAGTGCACCCAAATTTGTGTGAGGATAGGATTGGAAACCATTCAAGAAAATCACTCTCAGTGCATCATAACTGTATTCTAAATCCGAATATAGCTATAGTGACACCTTAGACCATGTGATCACCGATGTGGGTAAATATTGACCTGCTATAACTATGCCCAGAATATACAAAAGAAAATAACACTACATCTCTAGACATATTATCTTTGAAATGTTCTTCAAGATTAAATTTGAACCAGAAAACACATTTAAGATTGTTTTATTCGTTCTTCATTTGACAACAGCAAAACTGGGATTATTTTAATAGCTATTACTTTTTAAAAGAGTTATTTTAAAGTTTTGGCTGTATTTAAAAAAAATTAAATTACTCTATTAATGGTTTTAAATCCATTCAACCCCCCCACCTCCCTCACCTCCCAAGGAAGATTACAGCAAACCAAACCACGATGAATACAACTCCTGGTTTGAGCTGTATTACCTAGAGTTCAATTTTAATTGAAAGCTACCCTAAAAAGTACAATTTTTTAAATTTAATCTTGGAATAATGTTGAGGTTTTTAGCTAAGATATCTATATTTTTAGTACATTTGTGATTAAATAAGGCGCATGTTGATGTTCAATCATATTAGCTGGTGCTTTATTTAAATTAGGAGGATATGGTTTAATTCTTGTTTATGTATCCAGGTGGTGAGATGGGTTTTTACGTTGGTAACCAAAGCTCGTGTGTGTCTTTTTCAGGAAGAAGATTAGAGAAAACCATACTACGATTAACACAACTCCTGGTTTGAGCTGTATTACCTAGAGTTCAATTTTAATTGAAAGCTACCCTAAAAAGTACAATGTTTTATTTAATCTTGGAATAATGTTGAGGTTTGTAGTTAAGATGCCTATATTTTTAGTTAATTTGTGATTAAATAAGGCGCATGTTGAGGTTCAATCATATTAGCTGGTGCATTATTTAAATTAGGAGGATATGGTTTAATTCTTGTTTATGTATCTAGGTGGTGAGATGGGTTTTTACGTTGGTAACCAAATCTCGTGTGTGTCTTTTTCAGGACCTCCATAGCGTGGATCTGGAAGAGTTCAAATACGGGGGGACCAACATCACCGCGTTCCGTCTGGTGGACCCTGAGAAGCCAGAGTTGCAGAAGGTGGTCAGGGAGTGGGTGTATGGAGAGCATGAGATACGGCCGGAAGCTGGACCTAGGCTCAGCCAAGGTGAGCGAGACAAAGAGGGAGGAACAGCTCTCACGTTTCTTTTAGCGCCGCGTCTTACTACCCGTTCGGGCTGTACGCCCATATATTAGCTATGCTAATGTTTCAGTGAATAGGTAGGTTGACCTAGGTTGCGCACAGAGAGAGTAGAAGACAATTTAGGATAACCACCCTCAGTACACCCGACTGAGATTCGAACATAGATCTCCCCATCATCGGAAGTCTAGTCCACCGTGAAAGTAGCGCGTTAGACTACGCGGCCAACAAAACAGGTAGTAATTAACACTGTCTGGATATAAAGGGTACGTATGTGAATAAGTTAAATTATATGATTGTATGTGTATACCTATTATTAATAGTTGGGGTGACCTGGTGGTCTAGAGGTAAGGTGTCAGACTTCTATGCTGGCGGCCGGGGTTCAATCCCCGGTCCCGGCAAAGATTTATCTGATTACCAAACCCTTCCTTCACCTCTGACAAGACATCTTGTGAATGTGAGGAATGCCAGGCCTCCACCGTGGTTCGGATTCCACGTTAAACTGTAGGTCCTTCATTTCATCTCACAATCACCCTACCATTGCACATTAGTGTAAGTGCGTATAACCCGAACTGGTAGTAAGACGCGATGCTAATAATAATAATAATTAATAGTTACACGTATTTAAAATGAAATAAAATGTTTTCGTAACAGAATAACTACTAGGATGGTCCAAAGTGTATGTTAGGGCCATTTTAGTTCCGCCACATGAATGAACGGAGGTTGCCGAGGAGGCTCGAATGCGAGTACGTGGTAAGGAAATTGTCAAAAGAGTTTTATGCTTAGCTGGACAAGCATTACTAACAAAGGATTCTTTTAAACAAGAGTGATCTAAACGGGAGAACATTTGGTTGCTCGAGTGGCGTCATCAAAGCTTATAAAAGGCCCAAGGAGAGGCTTATTCAGGGCCGTTCTTGTTACTCCTCTAAGGAGGGCAGACGCTCCAATACTAGTGTAGTACCACGTGAGATTTTAGTTATTTTATTATTATTGATTTAATTATAGATACTTCCGCTCTCCTAGTCTGGTGATTTATTTAAAAGTTTCTTTATTCACATTATTAATAAGAGACCAATTTGTAATAACCAACCACAACGCAATAAAAAACCCATTATAAGATCATATTCAATTTCATTTGGCCTTAACTTCCAGTAAAGTAGCCCAAATTATCGTGATGAAAGGTGACGGTCACACAGTAAATTGAATAAATAATAGTGACGTAAACATTAGGGCAAATAGAGTGTTACACGCACTACAAATGCACTACAACCTGATCAAATGGGGCAAGTAAAATGACAGGTGTGATATATTTGCGTGTTGACGGGAGGAAAGGGCCCTCGAAAATAAAATCACCTCTTCACTTGCCTTTGCATCGTTACCTGCATCCTACCTGTCTTACCTTCTCCGCGTGTGACTACACTGAATATCGTATCTGAATATTCTCACTTATTTTCGTGTGGTCAATATTCCCTTGAATATAAGACAAATCTTGCAACACTGTTTCGTCGATGTTACCAGTGGCTTCTTCTTACCCCCAGCATATCACCTTCCAATATAATTTAAAGCGAGGAGGTGTGACAACACCTAATTGTGATAGAAGGATGTTGGAGCTTCTGTAGTAGCTTAATGCAGGGAACCTGCTGACTTGCCTTGCTTTCTTACTGGCCCCGAGTAAACATGCCTATAAGGAAGGAAGTCAAATGAGCAGGTTACTTGTGTCAAGTTATTTGTACCATCGGAACAGCTACATACTTGCATAGATTTATAAGTAAGGCAAGTAGCATGCAGGTGACGAAGCCAGATGGCAAGCAAGGCAAGTTAGAACTGTATTATAACTACAAACGCACTTGCCCTCCCCAACCATGCAAATTTTTCACCGGAAAGCAAAACCCTGATTTTTAAAGTAAGCCCCCTTTTAACCACCAACATTAATTGAAAGTCGCTACAATTCGACATTCTAGAAATATTTCTTAATTTACATTTTCAGTTAAACAAGCTATCAAAAGCTTCCAGTAATACAATACATCCTTTTGGATTAATGTATAGTGTATCTTTATATTATTAACTAAACGTAGTAAGAATGTAAATATACCTGGTTTGGTGGCTGCATGGTCTAAGCCTTCACTATCACAATAGAATATAATGCAGATAATATGGAGATCAGAGTTAGAATCCCGGTCGGGTAAACAAGGGTATGATTTTTCCTAAATGGTTTTCCATTATTACTCTACGGAGACGTGGGTACACCTTCTCTAAACTAAACCTTTCTCTTTCCTAACTCACTAACGTAATTAGTACATATGAGTACGAGTATGAGTAGTGAGACGCGGTATTTATGGGTCTTCCATAAACCATGTAACGCCTTTTTAGCTCCCCTTCCCCCATGTAACACCATGTAGACATCTAGTTTAGGGCCCCACCTATGTTACGTATCTTTTCTCACCAGGAATGAATGTCGGTTTTTCATAGGGAAGTTTTGTGATACTTAAGGAGGGATTCAAATTTAATACTTCTTAAAATTATTTCAAATCCTGATTATAAATGATTTCATAGAGTATTATTATTTATACAGACATAAAGACGTTGATATTTAATTCCTCAGGTTCATGAAGAAAAACCTCTGGTATATTTATGTTATGGATACCAGGTTTGCGATCTGAGTAAGTGCAAGACGGCACTACTGTGTGCTGACTTGGATGGTCCTTTTCTGTAGTGGCGCTACATGATGAAATAAAGTGCCCACATACGATGCTTGACGCTGAGGGAAGACATATTTCTTAATAGTTTGCACTTTTTTTATCGTCATATTTTCATCATATAGCGATACATTTACACGATTATAGACATACAACTTTTCTAAATTATATTTTGGATTAATCTGCAATTTTTCTTTAATTAACTTATCAATACCTAGACTCAAGATTCGTTCCAACATTGATCCTGGATCCTGGTTTCACTCTCGAAAAAACTAGATGGCTAATGAAGCGGAGATCGAGGTTCAAATACCTGTCGGGTTTTACCACAGTGGCTTTTCCTAAAAGGTTTTATGCTCTATCTCCACGTTAATGAGGGTATATTACCTCTACAATTCTACTTTCTTCATTTCTACCCCATTATATACAAATAATAAAAAATAATTAGAATAACTAAAATTTGACTATACATACCACTCTACAAAATGTATACTAAAAAGGCAGACTATTAAAGAAAATCTACCAGCATTTGCATGGAGGGAGAGTGGGAAACCATTTAGGAAAAACAACCTTCAGTAGACCTGACCGGTATTCAAACCCCATCTCCCCAACATGGGCCGTCTATTCTACTGAGAAAATAACAATTTAGACAATGCGGCCACCGTTGTGGGTGTACGAATATAATCGTTACATTTATGCACGTAAACAATAATTTATCAGAAGGGGAAAGAGATAGGCTTCAATACACCTACCTTTTGAAAATAATTAATAATATTTGAAGCTTTACTTTTCATAACATGCTGCTGTTACGAATAAATAACTCTATTGATGGACTCCTCAAACTTGCCTTGCGATAAATTCTGTACTTTTTCTTCTTTACATTTCAATACAACATCTTTTTGAGACTCTTCCACGATATTTTCTCCTGTATATTGATCTTTATATCCAACCAATGAACAAGTCTCCTCTTTTTGAAGAAATTATATTTGTTTTTGTACAAGCACAATCGATTATTCACGGCCTATATAAAATAATGTGCAGTAGGAATCTAAATTATACTCAAACTCAATTATATCGATAAACTAAGGCCACTTCGACTGACAGCTGCTATCCAACTAAAAGCACATGAGGGGGTCAGTAGATTGGACAAATTTAAACAAATGCCATGAGTATAAACATCTCACTGACATGCGCATGAAAATATATGTTTTCGAATGTGCTTGGTGTTCGTAGTCTCGGGCAGACATAAATATTCGAAATATTGATAGACAAAAAGTAAGTGATAAACTAGCATTTTCAACGACACATATATACTGAAGTTATATCTAAATGTGTTTATCAAAGGCCAAGACATTAACAATAATATTATTTTTTAACATTAGAATTATAGTAAAAGATCTGTGTTACGTAACACACTTTGATGTTCCCACCCTCCCGCCATGTAACAGCATGTAAACTCCCCCCTCAAAGCGCTACGTGGTTTATGGATGACCCCTTAGAAAGGAAAAGCTCGTTACTGAATGTTGCCAATATACCACCCTTATTATCGTCCAGCTCTGCAGCGTGGAATCAACTCATTGGAGTGTCCACCCAACGAACATGTACTGACGCCCAATAAATTACAAAGTTCAAGCACCAATGATTTCGGTGCTTATTACGAAACAAACTTCACAGCACAGCACTACTTCAAACAAAGCCGCACATCCCACACACAATGTACAAGTTAATAAAACAGACAGAAAGCAAACAAAAAGCAGCTTTGTTACTACTTCGTATACACGGTAAAAAAATCTACTAAAATATTACTACAATTTCTAAATTTAAAAATAACAGATTCACTAAAATAATAAAATAAAGCCAGAATAAGTGGTCACATGGTATAACTGGTCATTCTCGTATTGCTAGCATAGTATTGGACCTGGAAGAGTCCGGATTTACCAATTTTCTAAAAAATGTAGAAGATTAAAGAGAATACTAAGCAAATTGCCTATCCATACTAAGAAATAGGCAGCCCCACCACTGCGGTTTCCCAAGAAGAAACTTAATAGCATTCGTCACTATTATATCACTAGTTCGATTCAATATTGTCCTTAGTTTCAAAGTGTTTGAAAGTTTCGCAGTTCCAAGTTTTGTACTGAAATTGATTTTGGCGCACAGAGAGAGAGTCGGATAGTGAATCAATTAAAGTTTAAATTCAAGTATTTCATCATGTGCCTAACATTCAATGTTCGGTTAGGTGGTATTTTTTGTACATTTCCTTTCTTTTGTAAAAGTGGAAACAAAGTTTATAAAAAATATTCAAATGGAACTTATAGAGGCATTCAAATTTCAAAAAATGTATGGAAGAGACGCATTTTAAATATCTTCAAAAGAGATTTGATTTTTAAAGATTTCCCAAGCAAGGACACTCCAATGTTCATTTATTACAAATTTCTAATTTGTAATAGTATTTTAAATCAAACCTTTTTATTCCACCATTCATATTTCAATCTCATTTAATTTGTTCAAACAGCAAATCTTTTTAAATTTATTTTTTGTCAGAATTTTGGTCTATTTCTTTTTATAATTGCCAATTAACTTTTAACTATTCAATCCATATAATTTGCATTAAAACAAGGTTAACATACTTTTATTTTTAAATTCTTACTATGTCTTAAGAGTAAAACGTTTTAAAACAATAACAGGCGTGACGTTACTGGTTTTATAAACTTATTTCCCTGTCACGGCTTTGTTTAGATCACCACTATAGCTTTATGAACCCACTTCAATGGTCAAATATTTTAAGGTGTCACTCTCACAATATATTAGACTTCTGACTATGGGTAGATTGGGAAGAATGAATCCCATTAAATTGTATTGAAGGTGATGTTCAACCTTTAATCCACACACATGCATGTATATTGCCTCTAAATTCAACCTTACCCAGACGGAATATATTTATGTATCTAGTACATTTGAGTATTACTCGAACAAATAGTAAGGCGGGGTGCTAAAACGTGTTTTATTAAAATTTTGGGAGAAAGTTTATACTTTAAATTTTATAAGATAATTGGCCTTTCCTGGTTTTTTTATGAAGAGCTTGAAGGGATAAATTGACTAGACCATGATCCTAAAAGGGATACACGACTGTCAAATGTTTTAGGAAATACTGCAAAAGTATTTCACTTCTATTAGCTAGAGTAATTGTATAACTTGATGCACCATAAATTAACTTTAATCTGATTATAGCTATACCAATACTGTTGTTTACGTCGTTATAATTTAACATGCTGTCTCCTGAATGCTGCCAATAAATAATTGCTGGGATAGAAGGAGAATCTAACTTTCATCAAGGTAGGTCATAGTTTTGTACATTTATTGATAAATATATGTGTCCTAAAATGAGTTGTTATATACATTGTGTTTTAACTAAGAATTATAAAAATTAAGTTATAAATGTTAGATGACTTAAAATATTTCAAAATATGTATGGCTCGGCTTTATTGAAAATAAGGTTAAAACCAAAGTTCATTATAAAATCTATTTCATAAAAAGCTTATTATATCATAAATTTTATTAATTTTGTAAATAATGAATGTTAATAAATGTTTTTACTAAATATGTTTTTTTAAAAATATTTGTATAGCTCTAGTCTATTAGTAACTTACTTATTGTTATGGAAAATTTTGTATTAAGAAGAGTCTTTTAGAAGATTTGAATATATTATTTGTGAAATATAATAATAATAATAATAATAATTTCCTGTACTAGTTGTATTTTTAAGGTATTTACACTATACACCAAAAGCAAAAGTAATTGACGTATGAATATATTAAATTAGATCTAGAAACTTTTCTAACCTTCTGTGACTGTCTTCCTATGAAAAAAGGAACCGTAGTTTGAAAATATCATGTATCCTAAATGTAGTTTATCTCTAAGATCTATAAATGGCTCCTTCGTCCTTCCATTTTGGTATAGAAGTATAGATGAACATTAAAGATGGATTGAAAGTCCAATGCAGGATACTCAGGAGGTCCAAACAGTTCATAAAACAGCTGTGAACTCTCTCAGGACTAATGTAGTGGTTAGCACGTGTCACACTCTGCTCCAACTCAAAAAGGCTAAAAGTGTGATGTGCTTGACCATCTCTATTAAACGAGTTAGAACCCTCTTTTTAGGGGATTCACCCCCTACAACCACACCCCAAAACACTCATCATGTGTAAATAAATAAATTAGTATTAAATTTTGGATAGACAGAACGAAAAAAATAGTTGTACTATAAAATAAAACCACATATTCTCCACCAACACCACAACCAGAGGTTATCCGAATTTAGTTAGGCATTATACATGAATACATTAATTTTGGAGTAAATCTACACACTTTTCATGGAGGAAGATTTATAAACCATTTAGTAAAAACCAGCTTGTGTACACACGGCTGGGACTCAAACCGTGACCCCATGACTGGCAAATCAGGCCACGTTTAGTTCCTGCACACGCCGAATGAGGACCTTAGCTTGGTTTGTGTAAGTTTCGGATACACATAGCGGCCAGTAATAAGAGGTGTATTGAATATATAACAAGAATAAAAATACTTTATTTGTATCCTCCATTAGTTTCATATTCGTAAATACAAAAATGAAACTCGTACACGGGAATTGAATACGGGACTCTGAGAATAGCGCACCAATGCTTTACTACTGAACTATCCAGGATTCGTTCCGTGCTCAGAGTTATTCTTAAATTAAAATATGAGTAAAGAATTACCCTAAGCGTGAAACGACCCCTTTATGGGTCAATTTTTAGAGCATTGGCACGCTAAGCTAAGGTTACCAGATTCGACTTCCATGTACAGGTGTAATTTTTAAATTTATGAATATGATACTTGATGCTGCTATATCCGTAACATAAATATCATCGCCATCTTCTAAATCCTTGCTAGCTATGTATAGCTACTTGTATAAACGTTAGCTTAGATATTTGATCCATAGAGGATTGAAGATAGTGGGGAGTGGGTGAGGCTACATAGTGATGAGTCACATACTCTACATTCCTCACAAGACATTGTCAGGACAAGGAAATGTCGCAGATTACGGTGGTAAGGACAAGCAGTGTGAATGGGAGAATCTATAACCGTGGTCAAGGTATTGACTGGCACACTCAATGGGAATATAACATTGGACAGACTTAGACGCAGATAGGAGGATAACATTAGAATGGTTCTGAAAGAAATAGGGTGTAATGATGTGGATTGGATAGAACTAGCTCTAGATGGAGATAGGTGGGGTAATTTAGTAAGTACGGCAATAAACTTTCAAGTTGCTAATGCCTCCAATAGTCTATCAGCGTGCTTACTCTATTCATCATAGCGTATGGCTAGTTGTGCTTGAACACAAACTGGCGGGTTAGGGTTCAAACCCACACGAGGTGATACTAGAGAGGATGTTTTATTATGGTTTCTACAATCGTCTCTTTGGGTCAAGACTGGTGTATTTCTTTGAGATGAGTCTTTGTTTAACCAGTGGAAACCAGTACTCCTGGCTGTGTGGACTAAATATTCATGCTCATCTTGATTGATTTTTGTCTGTGAAGAATAGGTTGGGGTTCAAATTTTAGTCTGGTGTACTGAGGGAAGGGTTTTTCTTAAATGGTTTGACATTCTACTTTCACGCAAATTCGGGTATATTTCCTCTACATCACACCTTCCTCATTCCCTAGCGTAATTTATATATATGTAACCTCGAAAGGGTAGTAAAACGGGGTGGTAAAAAACAAACTAATTAGATACATTTTGAGCTTACAAAAATTTAAATTAAATTATTTAGAGTCTTTTGATCACTATTAAAATTCCGGTATTATAGAAAGGGATTATTATGAAAGGGCAACTATTTTAAGCCCAGAATTAATACAATTTTACTATATTATTAGTATCCGTCACCTTAGCTCAGTCGGTAGTGTGTCTGTCTACTGAACTAAGGGTCCCGAGTTAGATTCCTGACATAGCAAAAAAAATTATCATTGGTGTGATGTGGGTTTACACTTTCACAGTGATAAATTAACGGACGAGGACTGAATGTTGTGCCTGTCCTAGTCTTAAGTTATATTATAAGACATATGAAGCTACGACAGGCCTAGAAGGCCGGTAGGGGGAAATATATGGCTTGAATAAAAAACTGACTCGGGCCACAGACTGGAAACAGTGGCGGATCTAAAAACACTATAGTATTAGTATTATTGTATAATAGCTATTTATAATATATATAGACAAAAGTGTCAGCTGAGGATCACATGACTTGGCGTATTAATACGTGAAGGTAGATCTACGAACTTTCCTGGATGTCAAAGAAGGTTCTTCCTTAGATCAATTGTTGATGTAATGAGATGTTGGTTCAGACGGAGACGGCCTTGATGTACGACGCCGTCCATCTGTTCGCCAAGGCACTGCATGACCTTGACAGCAGTCAGCGCATCGATATCAAACCTCTCAGCTGCGACGCCGTCGACACGTGGCCTCACGGGTACAGCCTCATCAACTACATGAAGATCGTGAGTACCTGGGGGTGTTGAACGGTCTTCCCTCGTTTAGGACGTGGGAAATGTGGACTGGGTCGGGGGGAAGGAAGTTGGGCCTGAGAGGAGAAGGGGGGATTAAAATTGCTTTTTGGCACCCCCATTCATAACCGAGGGGTAGTGATAAGATATGAAACAAATCCCCAAACCTAGCTACTCCAAAGCTAACGTAATCTGGGCGTGTAAGAAAAGTTCTGTGAAGGGAAACTCCACAAATGGTAGACATACTCCAAACATGTCATTGCGAATTGTACTAAAATAGTAAGGATTACGAACAAAACTATATAAGAACATGGGTGACCTGGCAGTCTAGGGGTAAGGTGTCAGACCTCTGAGCTGGCGGCCGGGGTTCAATCCTCGGTCCCGGCACAGACTTATCTGATTACCAAACCCTTCCTTCACCTCTGACAATACATC